>KV426020.1:0-132137 GCA_001632375.1 Exidia glandulosa HHB12029
ACTTCATCTTTGTGTTGTGTTCATCCACCCTCCCTCCCTTTTTCCTAGAGTTGTCTTAGGCCTAGCCTTCGTCAGTTCTTGCTGAGTTTAGTGCGTGGCGATCAACGGGTTTTGGGTTGGCATTGAATTGCGCAACCTGCATTAGCGCATACGCTATGTCGGGTCGCGTCATGGTCGACAGCCAAGTGAGTGCACCCACTAACTCGCGATGCGGTGTGCGTGCCATCAATTCAGCCTCAGTGGGCGTCATCTCCGACCCTGTAACCAAGTATTGGCCAGGGACGCACGGGGTGGAGACTGGGTTGCAGCTCTCCATGCCAAATCTCTTCAGCAGCCCCGATACGTACGCTCCTTGCGACACGGTCAATGTGCGCTTTGCGCGGTCTCGGGTGATTTTCAACCCTAAGAACCAGCGCGCCTCACCCAGGTCTGTGACTGTGAACAGTGACTTCAACTGGTCGCGCAAGAGTTGGGTTTGTTTCAGATCACCCGCAAAAGCAAGCATATCGTCCACATGTACGGCCACAAATTCCGTCCCATGCTCTGTTTTGCGAAAGAAGACGCATTTATCACTCTTCGATGGCGTGAAGCCAATCGAAGCAAGCGATTCGCAGAGCTTCTTGTACCAGCAAAGACTCGCTTGTTTCAGTCCATAAATGGACTTCCACAATCTAAGCAGAACGCCAGGGCCTGGCTCATAGCCAGGGGCGCACTTCATGTAAATTTCCTCTTTGAGTTCACCGTTGAGGAACGCCGTCTTAACATCATAATGATGTATGTCCCAGTCATTCGCAGCAGCGAGACTCAGGAGAACGCGGATTGATTCAGGACGTGCAGTTGGCGCTGCTGTGTCCCCAAAATCCTCGCCCGGGCGTTGAGAGAAACCCTTGGCGCACAGTCGAGCTTTGAGCTTAACTGGCTTGCCGTCCTCGTCATGTTTAATGTTGAAGACCCATCTGCAATCAACGATGTTCTTTCCGGCGGGTACTTCAGACGCTTTCACGTATTCGAAGACCTTATTCTCGTCCATGGACTGCATCTCTGCATCCGTAGCGACGCGCCAGTCGTCTGCATGGGGTCCCTTCATCGCATGATTGAAGGACTTGGGTACACTCTCGGGAAATTCAGCTCCAGCTGACATTGCAGCAACGTATGCTTCGCAATCGCTGGGAGCTGAGAAAAGTGCCTCGTTCTCGTCATCATCACCGTCATCCATGTCGAGTAACTCAGGAAGAGCGTCCAGACCAATTAATCCCTCGCGAAAAGCTCGGTTTCGTTCGTCTTTTTGACTGTCTCTCAACCGATGTGCCGTCCAAGTATCCATATCACTAGTGATACGAACCCTCGTAGAGCGCCGGGGTTCGCTGTCGTGTGACACAGGTCGTGCACTACTAGGCGATTCAACCCCTACACCGTTCACTTTCCCCCCCTCGTCTCGGTGCACCTCCATGCCGTGCTCAGGTATCCCTTGGGACCTGGCAACTGGCACTTCTCTGGGCACCGGTGACGGTAACTCCAGAGGAGAATCCTCATGAAGCGGCAGATCCTCAACGTCGCTGCCGCGCGTAGCAGCAGTCGAACGTGTCGGATCCGCGACAGTTTCAGGGACCCGCCAGGTATCGCCAGCAGTTGGAGAACGTACGCCTGAAACGGGTCCCTCGGTACCGTGACCGCTTGACGGAGAGACGCTCACGTCCGGTAGAGAGGAAGAGGTAGGCGACGAGTGGGCTGTAGGTGCGCGAGTGTGGGAGGAAGACGGGATAGGAATTGAAATTGGATTTGGAATTGAAATTGGAATCGGAATTGCAGAAACGGGAACGGGAACGGGAACCGGAACTGGAATAGAAACGGGAGAAGGAGAGTCGATATCTTGATCAACGAAGTCTTGAGGAGGTGGCGAAGGAGGAAGTCTTGAGGATAGTAAGTCGTAATCTTGAGGTTCGACGAACGTGACGTTGCGGCTCTTGATGATACGATGCTTGATGGGGTCCCAAATTTTCCAGGCCTTGCTGTTGTCGTAGTACCCGAGGAACTTGCCCTTGATCGCCTTGTTGGCCGTCTTGGGTGTTCGTTCCTTCTCGGGGAGGAGCGTCCACGCATCGCAACCGAATTCGGCGATGTGCGTGTACGTCGGTGCTCGCCGGTGGAATACCTCGTGAGGCGTCTTCCAACCGAGCGAGCGAGAGGGTGTCCTGTTATGCAGGTACACCGCGGCAGCCCAGGCCTCAGCCCAGAACGCGTCCGAGAGACCCGCGGCCTTGAGCATGGCGTTGGCGCGACGCGCGATTGTCTGATGTGCGCGTTCAGCACCGCCGTTCTGCGAGGAGGACTCCGGCGCCGTCGTCTGGAGCTTGATGCCTAACTCGAGCAGCATATCCGCGTATTCAGCCTTGAACTCAGTCCCGCCATCGACGCGAACAGTCTGCACGCGTTTGCCAGTCTCGGCAGCCCACTGTTGTAGACGCGGCTTGGCGGCAGAGGAGACCGTACGCGCTTCCTTATCTCGAGTGAAGTCGTACGCGATGTAGTGGGAATGGTGATCATAATGAACCAGGCCGTAACGGGAGCCAGATAGCGAGCGAACACGAAGGGGACCAGTCAAATCCGACCCGACAACCTCTAGTACCTCCGTCGTGGGGTGGGTTGTCTTCTTCGGGTACGGTTTAACCTTGGATTTGGTCGTAAGGCAGTGCTCGCAGATCGGGAGAGGAACAGAGTCATCAACACGTACGCCTTGGAGAAGACCAGAACGAGCGAGTGAAGCAACAGAACGCATAGAAGGATGACCTAGACGCCTGTGCCAAGTCATCAGATCGACGTTGGCGCACGAGGAAGCCCAGAGTGCCGTACGAGGAGCGTCCGGGATGTCGGTGAGCGTATAGAGACCGGATCCGGTCCGAGTTCCACGAGCAATCTCCTTACCACCCCCAGCGCGACGCATGATGCAATCCTTGGCCCGGAATGTAATCTCGAGGCCAGCATCAGCGAGTATACCGACGGAAATGAGTGTAGCAGCGGCGCCTGGGACGTAGTAGACCTCGCGAAGTCGGATGCGGCGACCCTTTCCGAGACGGTATTCGACCTTGCCCTTTCCGATAGCGAAGATCTGCGAGCCCTCGAAGCCAGTAATCGAAACGGGCTTATCGAGTTCCTGGTACTCGACGAAACGCTCCAAGTTTGGCTCGAAGTGGAGTTGTGACCCGGAATCGACGACGCCAGTGTTGCGCGCGCGCGTGACGAGCGCGATGCTGCCTGGCGCGAAGTCGGTCTCGTTGATCGCTCTCGGCTTGAGCGCAGCCGCTGAGGCAAGGGCGCGAGCAATGGGCGTTACGGGATCTACGGTGTGTGCGATTAGGCTGCTGACGGGACCTGACGCGGCGAGCGCAACAGGGCTGTTGACAGATGGCGTGATGACTGCGACCATTGACATTGTCGAAGAGCTGTCGTTGCCGTCGTCGTCCTTCGCAGCCTTCAGCGCCTTGTTGGACTGCTTCGAATTGCCGTTGGACGCGCCACCGAGCTCAGCCTTGAGGCGATTGCAATCCTTCGAGCGATGCGTGTGCTGGACGCTGCGGTTGTTGCAGATGACGTGCGAGCAGTGCTGATCCTCTGGAATCGATCCCGCGGCTTTCTTCGAGTTCGACGTCGGGTTCTTGCTCTTCTTGGACGACTGCGCGGATTGCTGATGCGAGCGCGCGGCGGCGAGTGCCTGCACGTCTGCGTGCGTCTGTGCGGCATCTTGGCGACGGGCTTCTTCGGCCGTGAGCTGGACGCGGAACCCGGAGGGGTCTTCGAGCTTGCAGGACTGCATGCAGGAGTTGATGGTCGTTTCCCATTCGGGCGGGCACGAGAGGATGATCGCGATGGAGACGAGTTCGTTCAGGGACAGGTGTTTGTCCAGTGCCTGATTTGCGAGCTTCGTGAGCTTGTTGATGTGCTCATCCCAATTGACGTCCTCGCCCTTGCGCGACGTGAGCAGCGTCTTGAGTCTGATGACGCGCGCCATGGCCGTGTCCTTGCGGTAGACCTTGCGCAACTCTGCGATGAGCGCGACCGGATCGCTCCTCGTCGCGTCGGGCAGCGTGCCGCGTACTTCGACGGTGATGGACGAGCGGATGACTGCGCAGACGATGTTGCGGTTCTCCTGCCATTCCTCGCGACTCTGCGCGCCACCGTACGGGATCTTCAGCGACACAGCGGGCGTCTCGATAGGGATCTTTGACGTGGACGACGTGGATGGTATCGCCTTCTCGTCCGAGTCCTCAGGGTCTTCGAGATCTGCAAGCGCCTCTAACGCTGAGTCGAGCGCGGTGGTTGCTGCCTTGGCGCTGGACTTAATGGGCTTCGTGCCGAGCGGCGGCCAGCAGACGTTGACGCCATCAATGTAATTGCGCAGCCCTTGCATCGTGAGGTGGTCTACGACCTCATCGTACCAGACGTCGTACTGCGCATGGGTCGAGCCCAATTTGGCGAAGTCGTTGGGCAGATATCGGACGTGCGGCGACATGGCGGATCAGATAGGAGTGGCGACCGCGTGGCGCGACGAGGATCTTGTCCAAATGGAGCGCGCGTGGCGACGGGATGCCTGTTCTTGGAATAGGCTCGGGATGCGTATTTGTCGTGCTTGTATAGGCGTGGTTAGACCACGGGGCTCATAACCTAATAAGCCGAGTATAAGTACGAGGCGCTCCCGTCGGGTCAATAGACGAAGACATATATATATACCTAATAAGCCGAGTATAAGTACGAGGCTACATGGTAACGTGAGTACGCGTATACGAGCGCCAGCGAGTGTACGTACCGCTCCCGTCGGGTCAATAGACGAAGACGGGGAGCGGAGAATGAATCTCAATCCCAATATGGCACGGAACAACAATGGGGAAGAGAACCACGAGACACACAACAGACAGAGTACACTACGTGTCTAACAGTCCTCGATGCCGCATCTGGTACGCGTACGCGGAGACCGAGAACGACATCAGTAATCCGAGCGGAAACGAGCAGTCGACGGGTTTATAGGAATTACAGAAACCAGCTTTAATCGGCGAGCCGCACGCTGCCGGTCGCCACGCTCTCGGCCTCACCCCATCCAGCTGCCCACCCATCTACACCGAATCTTCTACGCGTCGATGTCCGAGAACTCTGTGCATCAGGACCGGAGGGAAGATCGTATCGACGGTAAGCCGCACCCTGCTGGGAGTTCGTCATAATTCTGATGAGGTTGCAGTGTTGCTGGGCGCTGACGCGGCCAAAACGACAGACAGTCCGACTACTCCTGCCTCTCAATACGAAGCGGCTTCGCCGTCCAGAATTCCGCTGAACGATGCCTGCGAGTTTCAGAGCCATAGTCAGTCGTAGGAAGGCATCGGGTGGCGGTTGCTGACCCACAATCAAGCAGCGCCACCCATCGACCCACCGCAGTCTGTGCATCGTGCACTCGATCCACCGCTTAGACGGTCCGAGCAGAAATATCCACCAGATCCTGTAGGCTGCGAGCTGGACGATGCCGCCAGAGTGTGGCGCGTCTACCGGGACGAGGCAACCGCACACGACGACGCCATGCTGAACGACCTCAACAAGACGCTTGATATACTACTTGTATTTGTGAGTCGCGTGCTTAGATCGTCTACGACGCGCTAACGTTCAATTAGGCTGGGCTTTTCTCTGCTATTGTCACCACGTTCCTGGTTGAGTCATACAAGTCGCTCGAGCCTGATTACCTCGAGTACATGGCGGGTGCTGTTTATGCGCTGTCGCTGCAGAACCGTACAATGGACTGTTTCAGTACTTCACCTCTCGCTGCGCCGTCGCAGTTCACCCCGTCCACAAGCGCACGGCTTCTCAACGCTATCTGGTTCACGAGCCTATTCCTATCCTTGACATCCGCGTTTCTATCCATTCTGGTCAAGCAGTGGCTTGAGAACTACGGCTCTCGAACTTCGGCGTCGGCCACGTCGCCACGTCATTGGGCTCATCGCCGTACGATGTATTTCGACGCTTTCAGTCGGTGGCACGTCCACGATATAGTCTCTGCTCTTCCTCTGTGTCTTCACACGGCGATGTTTCTGTTCCTCTCCGGTGTTGTGCTCTTTCTCTGGAACCTGGACCGGACGAACAGCGTGTGGTTCCTGACTCTGACAGCCACTGGGTGCAAGGCCAATGTCTGCAACCGCGCGTACCCGGGCGGACGGTGCGTAAACTTGCGAGGCGCGGTCGTACAGAGATGAGGTAGGTAACGTCGTGTTTAGATGGCGGGGTACCGAGTGCGCACGTATAGACATCGGGATTACATGACGTCACGCCATGTACGCCGGCGAGCGACCTGTTCTCCGCTCAAGTACACGCGTTCTGGCGACCTAGGGTATGTCCTGCAGTGACTAGCAGGTCTGTGTACGATCCGCCCGAGTAGCCCCGGTTGCAAACTTTGGCCTTGCACCCAGTGAGCGCTTGTCGTTCTGTTCTACAGCGCGTCCACCGTTACTCCGTTTGTCTATCAGCACAGTCCTTTCACCACTCCCTTCAGCGATGTGACCAGGAGGTTCACATTATTCGCGTCTCGCACCCTTGCCACATTGTTACGTCGACTCCAGCGGGGTCAGTACCCGGCAAAGTCTCACGACATCGAGATGCAGCGTTCAGCGCCCACAGTCTGGGAACCTCTTCCACTCTCCCTCGACACGACATCCTCATTCCGGCAGTCAAATCGTCGTATCCATCAGTCTGCCTCGGACGCGGTCATACCAAGGCCTGATCTCGATCTTTCTCCACCAGCGTCAGCAGTATATCGAGTGCACGAGGAATATCTCGATGCACGCGCTATAACGTGGATGATAGGCGCAGATGAATCTGGAGACGCAGTATCTGCTGCGTCTCAGGCCATTGGAGCGTTCCCGCCTTGGTCTCCTGCTGTTGATTGGCTACGACGGAGCGGTTGCGCTATCAAAATCATGCGAGCATTGCAGAGTCGATATACTGCGTGCCGCGTGGTCAGTTATGACCGCGACGTGCCGCGGTATCTTGTATCCCCGGAGGATGTAGGCCGCGATGTCCGCAGTGTTGTCTGTCTCTACGGACATCGCGGACTCAGTACTCTACTTCATGATTTGGCGCCGACCGTATTTCACAGTGTGGGACCAAGCATCGAGTACGACATCCCGTTCATCTTGAATGCGGTTAACGCTCTGCACGACGCAAATGACGGGCACGCTGGTGCTTGCTTCTCTATGCAGCTTGAGAGGAAGAAGTTTCATACTTCCTCTGGCCGGCTTGTTCTTCAATTTCCCGGCATTTCACTGTGTCACAGGCTCGAACTACTCGACTATCTGGTCGAAAGAGAACCGTCCGACGACGTCTCGATACGCATGATACGAAGCGGCTTGAATCGAGCGTCGTGTGCATGGCAGTCCCGGCATGTCTTTGCTCACTGCACGATGCATTGTAGCATCGAACTCGTCAGCTCGGCAGTTATCGAGGCAGGAACTCGTTCTCGAGGTCGCGCTCTAGCTCGTAGACTTCTATCTCGTCTCATCCTTCGCTTGGATGATTCTGCTCACGTCATGCCGCTTCTTGACTCGAAATTTCTTGAACTCATGGCGGTTCAACATAATGACGACTGGACTCATGACGAGCTTGAGCAAGCTCTTCTTCTCATGGCGATGTTGGCAGAAACCCTCGGGGCTGCGCCTCATCGATGTAGACTTTACCCTGCTGGATTACTCGACGTATGGGGACGTGCCTTCGCAGTTACGCTCAATGCCGCTACTAAGCTCGGCAGCGATGACGGCAAAGATATCGCTTCTCGAGTTGTGACTACAGTGATACTTGTCTTCACCCTAGAGGCAGCCCTTGCGTCCGCAGAAGGCAAATGTACCACGTTCGCAACGCAGCTTTTGTCGCCGATTGCGCTGGAGAAGCGATCGTCATGGGAAATTCTAAACTCCCTGCTGAGCAGCAATGTTGGCGAGCTCTTCGATATTGCAGCTCTCATTGTATCATCACTGTACGCTTCGACACGTTCGGCGAAGGAATCAACCTCCGACGATCCGAACGCCCCAGCCACTCCAACCAAATCTGCCATTTCGCACTTCGTTTCCACATCCGCGGGCTTTCTGAGTCATCTCTTGCTTACCGTGTCTTTGGAGGACACGGGTGACGACGGGCCGAGCGCACAATTCCTGTCGTTCGCTCGTCGTTGCGACAAGATGATGCCTTCGTGGCTGCAGTACGTCGTCGACAGTAACCAGGCGCCTGACAAGAAGCCGCTGGAGGATGCAGTGGCACTATTGAGACAGTGTCTAGCGCATTACGACGGCGAAGTGTCTGAACGGGCCGCTGATATTGGCCAGCACACGCACACGTCGCGCACATATGCCTTCCTACGCCGCACAGTACGTCGTGGGCTCACATAGAGCAACACGCCGATCCAGTATTCTTCGTGGAATTGTATAAACCCCTTTTGTTCCTATACAGTTCCCATTACACTTTCCGTCGTCTGGCTGAGTTGTACATGACTCGGAACTCCAGGGCTGCTGCGTGCAGTTTACTTACGTCACTTTGCCAGATTAGCGAGTCTTTTCACCTCTACACCTAGACAGACATCAATGAGGAGAAATGAACCTGATATGATCTTATCTGATAGAGAGAGCATTCTTGGTCTTCGATTTCCGCTGAGTCGAACAACACGAGATTGAGCTCCGCTTAAACTACCTTCTCCGCACACTGCCCCTGCGTTGCGTTGCCGAGTCAGATATGCGCAGCGCCAACTTGGGAGGCGGGTCTCCTAGGTCAATCTACCGGCGACATTTCAGGCGCGTGCTAGTAGAGCAGGTCTTAGTGGGTATGCTGGAGGTCGAGGCGTCATCGTCTTCTGAATCAGCTCGAGAGCGGATCGATACTTGGCCGTCTTCAGGTCAAACCCTGCAACACAGCGCATTTCAAAACCCTGTTGCCTGACAGAGACAGAATTTCTTGTGCCATGCTATGCGTCTAGTAACTTTCGGCATCTTGGGTTTCCCATGCCGAGGCTTGCGGCCCGTGACTCAGAATTCGTCTGCTCGCCAATGATACAGTACGGTACACATACCCACGCATGCTACAACGAAACGTATGGGACGTTTCATCATGCCCACGGTGCGTCTCAAGGGTTGGCTAGAAGCGCACAACTGCCTCTAGTCGAGTCGTATGCTACTACTTGGTCTTGCTCATGCAGTACCTATTCCTGCCTGATGCATACCTGACGTTGCGAATCTTGCGTTTCGGACGCTGCCAACCTGCTGCCAACGGCGCGTCAATCCATGCTTGCCCTGGCACTGGCAGCGTCTTCTGTCCCCGGTTTCGGGCCGACTATGGTATACGGGGTCCATGCTCGGGGTCCATGCTACAGACTACCTCTTCACCCTCTCATGCGTGCATACGTAGAGGAAGATATTGCACCATGGGGTGCACGCGTCACGGTCGCCGTATTCCGGATTATTGAAGTGAGTGCATGTATACACTATCCCCATTGCATCGTACTACGCTGCGCCTCGTCAAAGGTACATCTTCAATCTTTACGCTCAATAAATTAAGTTCATCTCCAGCGCCTCCCGCCCGCCTAGGACTGTTCGGCGCCTTTCGGGAAATGGTACGCCGACACTGTACCCACATCAGTTTCTTACTCTCCGCTCCGCTCCTCGTTTCCGCCCGTCTTCCTCCCATTTTCCGCGCCGCGACACTCTCTCCACTACTCTGACAATGGCCCGTACCAAAGGCACTACCCAAACGAAGTTGCAAGCTCTCAATGAAGCCAAAATTCGCACTGTCAACAAAGCCTGCCAATTGTGCAGCAAGCAGTGCGTCACTTCCAGCAATATTCCTTGCACCTACGTACTCACATCTCTGGCTTTGCAGCAAGCTCAAGTGCGAGTTCGTTCATGGCTCCGATGCCTGCAAACGCTGCAAATCTAGCGGTCAATCCGTACGTGCAGTTCAAGGGCCGTGGTCTCGCTGTTCTGACTACCCTGGCGCGCAGTGCAAACCTGGAAATCCGCGCAAGACGATTTCGCCTCGACAGGGGCTCAAGAATGGGCAGAAGGCATTATGCTGGATTGTTGATCAGCTGCTCACCGCACGGGGATCACGAATCCCGGAGCAGCTTGGCGACCTAGCGCGTCAGTTCATCGCGAAGGTGCACGAGGTAGAATATGAATACACGCTCGAGGACGACGCCCTAGAGGCACTTAAGTCCTCGTGAGTGTCTATCCTATCCTTTGCATATCTGACGAAAGGACTGAAGGTTCGCGAACGCGCGCGGGGACGTGGATACGACTGTGCGCGCCCGAGCATGCTGTTCAATGTCACTATTCTCACCCTGATACAGGAGCTCGACGTACAGCTTCCACCTATCTTTGTTCAGGATGCCACAGTCGACTCGTTACCGGATTTTGGTGCTGTACGTGCGCCCGCGACCCGTTAGTCGTTGACCGAGCACTCATTAATCGTCTTTCTTTCCTACAGCTACAGGAAGACAACGGGCGCAAGCTAAACTCCATCTCTGGAGACCCGTTTAGACATCGCGTCGACTACACGCCTTTCGAGTCGTCGTCGATAGCTTATCGCCGCCTGGACTCCGGGCCATCGGCCGCTGGACCATCCACGCCGAGCGTCATCGCTACAGACTACGATAACGATTACACGTGGGACCATAGATCCCACACACCTTTCCCGCCTATCTCTTGGGATTCTGATGCGAGCAGCCCACTGCGGTCCGATTTATCCTTTCTCTCTCCTTCAGCGACAAATGCGGAAGCTGGTCTACATGCTTATGGATATGGCTCGCCTTTGTCATCCCCCCTCTCCTCTTCGCCATTCCTTATGCCGCGGGGGGACACGCGCATTACCAGGGGTCTGATTGTGCGTTCTTCGCTTGCGTAGGCAGGCGCATACCTTGGACTGACCCATCCACAGGCTGTCGATCGCGCTCCAGGCTCTTCCGTGACTTCTGCGCCCTGGAATACCCGTACGTCGCCGCTGAACCTTTTATGCCGCAGTTCTGACCTGGAATTTCTTTCAGAAACGTCCACACCGTATGCTAATAGCGACGCATTCTCGACGCCCGCTGCAGGCGAGGCTCCTGTCGAATGGAACAGCGACATCAACTCTAACGATGAACTCTAATCATGAATCCACGTCATCCTGGTCCGGATTCAGTGTTAGACGGCTATGCGCCCTTGTACGACTGTGATGACCGCGCGCTAGGTTTGCCTTCCCGCCGCCGTGACGCTGTACACTGCTATATTTTGTTCCTTCCAATACTCCACACCTTCCACAGTCGCCATGCGTGC
Organism: Exidia glandulosa HHB12029; assembly: GCA_001632375.1. NCBI lineage: Eukaryota > Fungi > Basidiomycota > Agaricomycetes > Auriculariales > Exidiaceae > Exidia > Exidia glandulosa. The sequence continues at coordinate 11,322 of KV426020.1, forward strand.
AAACGTAAGATACATACAACCCTACACTTAGTGTGCCAATGATTATTGTTTGACATCTCCCCATGATCCAGACACGGATGCGTGTTGGACTCCGCATCAACCGCTTGGCTCTCGCCGCCACGTTCTACAACCTATCACGCGCTACACCCTAGCCGAACGCTCTATAACGCGTTCTACACATTTGATCATCTTGGACGGCGGTTTTCTGTTATGCTGGAATCTATCGCAATCTTCGAGCGACTCGGATACGCCATCGTATGGTCAAGATCGGCCATCTCCAGCGCCATACAAGTAGTCTACCATTAGCCGCGCGCCATATCGTGGAGCATCATCGTTTATCTCTCTCTGCTAAGTACAAGATCTGGCCGGCTACGCTTGCGCTCATCACGGGACTTCGCCGCGCCAGCGTGACGCCCACTTCCTCATGCGCATTGGAAAGAACACGTCCTTGCGGCCATACACGTGTACACTGTCGAAGAAACGTCCAGCTCGTAGTTCAATGTACTCGCTCTTCCATCTAGGTTCACCGTTCACGCGTTTACGCTGTACCTCCGTCTGTTGCAACCTCCCACATTCCTCCGTGTGGTCTATTTCGACATTGGCTCTTTTCCATTTCGTGCGCGCCTGCGTTTCGGTACTATAACACGCGCTCCTGTTTTGCAGCCGCTGTGCTCTGAGGCCGCGGTCCACGAGAATCTTCGCACGGCTGGGCGCGTCTTCGGCGGAATCTCTCTCCAGGTCGCTCAGAAGCCTCGCCCAGCGCCTAGTGGGAAGGGACGACGTGCATGTATTCCTGGATCGTCTGCACGCTTCTCTGATCCTCACGAAGCGCCTGTACCCGCATTGAGGGTCGGACGCGCACGCGCTCGTGACGCAGCAGGCCGTCACGTCGTTCACGCTCGACGGCGTCTTCGTCGTTGAGGCACACAATCCAGCCACTGTGACTTCGGTGCCCTCCCCTGCGGTGGTGGCGCTCCTGCGGCGTACCAACAGCTCGGCGAAGACGTCGCTGTCGGCGGCGGTGGCGCGCTCGTTAGTACCACGCCGACTGCATCCACGCTTTACTCCGCGCCGACAACTTTCCAGGCCGGCGCGCTCATTCCCCCTTCTCATGGACGTCCCAATATAGACGGGGGACTCTCTCGTGACGAGTGTGATCAGGGTGCCCCTTCGGACAACGCATTCAACCTCGTCACCGCCGCCGTTATGTCCCCCGTCGGTATCTCCGCATCCGGCGTCGCTCGCATCCTCTCCAATGGTTCGGTCCAGCCCCCCGTCGCGGCTTCAGCTGCACGTGCTGAAGCTGTCGAGGAGTTTACGATCCTCGACGCTTTCTCGTACGAAGCAGCCGGCGCTAATATCGAGGTCAGCGCGTTTGAGCTTCCAACGGACCTGGCCTTCTGGCCATGAACGTTGCCTCCACTCCTCGACTATGTGGAATTTCTCTTCTTCTCTTCGGACTCACGCGTTGTCTGTAAGCGCACTGGACCAGAATTCTCTCGATAAAGATTTTGGACTGTGTGTTCGCCTCGTTTCCTCTCATATCTTCTGTGTCTTCCCAGCGCGCCGCTCTCCCCAATATGATGGGTACTGGTGCTTCCTTGTTCGGCGTTCCTTCAGCATTTCGTCACTCTGCGCGTAGACGCGGCTGCACGATTCATCGTCGTTTGCCCTACTTCCAATCCAGGCCTGTCCCGTCTTATGACATCTGTCTGCTCTGATTAACGACTGGGGCAGAAGCTGACGATAGATCTTACGGTGGCAATATACTTGTTTCGCCTGCGCTTCGTGTCCTGTGTCTGACTCCGAGTCGTGGTGCCTGCACCGTTCTCACACGCCCGCGCCAATCGACGATTCCTCCCATTCATTCCCCGGACGCACTGCAGAGGAATCGTGATATCAGCATTATCAACGCACGTGAAAATGTCCTTGGATGCAGGGAGCAGTCAGGGAGCGCTTGAAGGTAAACAATGTGCATTACTAACGTCACGCGTTTCAGAGCGCTGAACCGGAAGACTAGAGACTGCATATCAGCGATCGCGGCTACCGATACTCATCAAAGAAACTACTGGCCATCCAATACCGCCTGTCGATACGTAGGTAGTGAGTCGCACGTTTCAGTTGATCCCCGTTTGGCATCGCGTGCATCATAGACCGGCATCACGGGGGCAAGACAGCGAAGTGAGTGAGATACGCAGGATTCTCCAACTAGATCTACCCTCCAATCTTCCAGCCGAGTTAAGCGACGCGCGCAGCGCAGGAGGCGATCTGCCTTGCACAACAGCGGTGCGCCGATAGCGTCAGGTGGCGGAAGGCGCTAACGGGGCCTGAGAGCTGCAATCTGTCATGCTGTCCACCTCTCCCTCTTTCTTCCTCCTTCCACCACCTTCCACGGCGCTCCCGCAGCTCTCGACGGTCTCGCAGGTCCAGGAGGGTCATGAGGAGTGTAACGTCCATTCGATCACCGGCAGTCTCGATGATGACCAACCACGAGCCTGTCAAGAAACAAGGATACCGGATACCAGCGCTGGATGCGTTGACCGGGACTACAGGGTCAGCCGGGAAACTATCCCTACGGGAAAGCGGCTCGGGAAAGCGGAATCCACGGCAGGGGAGTTGCGAACTTGGTGCGTGTTCACGTGAAATAAAATCTTGTTTTCCCTTTTCCCTCATCTCCCTCCTTTTCTCCTTTCGCTCATCGCCGCAGGTAACCTACCTTTCCCTCCACGATCTACCGGCAGCCATGTCCTATCCCCCCTCGGCCCCACCTACCGAGACTTGTGTTCCCCACACTCCCATCGAGGATGTACGTCGCTTGCGGAAGCCACGCAGTCGACATGCGCTGATCGTCACTTTTGTCTGCGCACCAGGAGCGCGCACAGAACTCTCCTAGCACCGAACTCTCTTCATCGTCGTCAAGCGCGATCGCCCCTTCCCGCACACATACGCCCACAGTTACTTCGCCTGTCTTTCCATCTTCCCAGGTCCGTTCCTTACCTGGTGTTTCCAGGCGTCCTCATCTCATAGTCATCCCCCACCTTAGCAGAGAAACGGTGTGGCTCTCAACCACGAAACGCCGTCCTCGGTACCCGCCACTGAGGCTCCGCAAGCCCCCGCGCCGTCGTCTAGCGGAATGGGAGCCTCGCGTCGAGGTCTCGCGAGCCCGCCGCAGGTCGTAGCGGGGAATTCGCGCGCTGCTAGCCGGGTGCGGACGTACACGGCTCTGGATGTCTTCGCGGGCGTTGTGCCGCCAACACAGCCGCAGCAACACTCTGATCTTGAGCACGTCCTCTAATACCTAACTCCCCGACCCGCAATCGTTCATCGCACCCGCTACCAACACGTCTCCAACACTCACACTCATCGCCTTCGCCCGGACCTTCTTCGTACACAAACCTCCGCCGCACCCACGTCTCCGCGCACATGCACGTCGATCACGCCCACGATGTGGCACGACTGTCTCTACATACACTACCATCCCACGCACCTCTACCAGACCCACTCTTTCCGACACGAACATGAGCCCACGCTCTTGTGCTGAGTTCGCCCGCGCGATGGCTGTCATACCCCCCTCCCCCACCGACCTCTGGCAGATATTGGATACCCGCTTCACGTCCTTTCGCTTCATGATGTATCATCATTCCTCTCCTGCCCTCTCTGTTTGTCTCTCCAGTCCCTCATCTCCTCCTCCTGGCGGGGACTTCGTGCGCTTGCGGCACTATGTGTAATCATGGCCAGACAAGACCCTGTGACGAATGTCGTTTCTGGCTTCTGTCCTCGTCTGCTTTCGGTAGCGTGCTATCCTCGTCTGTGACAGGTCTCACTCCACGTACGCTGGTAGCAGTAGTTCGACTTCTTATTCCGCAATGTGGATGTATGCTTGACGCGTGATTCCCAGGACATATTACGAGGCAAACAATTCTGCAGCAAAACCGGACCTAGATCGGGACCGACTCGAAGTGCGCCGGTGGGAATTCCCGCAAACAGTCCGCAAACGCTCCTCTGACTCGATTGTCCCAAAAAACCGCAGCGGTCCTCTGCCCGCGCCAGAAGCGTCAGTACGTCCAAGGAAACAGGATGTTGGAAGCCTCCTGTGACAGGCTCATGTAGGAGGTGCGGCGTGCGTCGGGTCCTACGCTGTTATCGCCCAATGAACCGACACCGCGCGCAGACCTCAGAACGCGTAGCGAGAAACATCTATGATGCCTACGGGATACCGGCTGTCCACCAGCTTACTGAACACACCGATTGGAGCGAACTCTACGGTATGTGAGTCTGAAAACTGGACTTGTTTATCGTGATCCACTCACAGCATCGTAGACAAGCGCGTCTCGGATTCTTGGGTCCTACGCATGCGCATCCTAGAGCCATGTGTCAGCCTGCTGGACGACATCACTTTGTTGCTGGATTCCAGTCATTACAGTGGCCGTTCTCTTCGATTTTCCGGGAAACGGCAGCCCTAATTGTCTAAACCCTAGTACATCTCGCCCTGTTCCGGTCCTTCTCGTCCACCCTGAACTTGTGTAGCCCCGTGGTCACAACGCAAATACTTTCTGCGGCCTCGAGCAATCTTGCGCGCCGACACGTCACTCCTGAGATCGCGCGCGCTCGCGAACGCTGAGCGCGCTGTATCCACCTCGGACACCTCCTCTTTCGGTCAAAGGTAAAGGAGGCGAATGAAGCGCGCTCAGGATGTGCTGACCCTGAATCGCCAGATGCACTGTCCTGTCTGGCCAACATCTTTACCCGGCGCCGACCCCGGCAAGAAGCCTACGTCAAGTCTTGCTACGACTACGTGCGCCATCCTTGCTGCTCCTCTTACATAGGCAGCTCAGGTGGGTCTGCTTTTGTTATGCTCATGTAGGATGTATTGCTGACGCTAATCGCTACAGGTTTCTGCGCTCGGCGTGCTCTTTCAGCTTCTCGTGAACGCCACACCCTTCCCTGCTCCGGGACCGCGCGGGCATGCACTATCACACCTTGAAGCAGGCGGAGCCTCGGCTCACATCACCTGCCTTCCTCGGATATCGTAATTCCTCGGGTCTTCCTTCCCCGAGCGCGCAGCAAGGTATAAAATCCTGCTGGTAAGAGGGGCCGCAGACATCGTCGGAACCATGACTCTCCATCTCGGCTCTCCTCTCCCGTCCACCACCGGTTCGCAGGCTCTCGTGGACGTTGACCAGGACGACAACACGCTCTCATCGTCCGTTGACCCCGTGCGTACGCTCGCCTTGTTTACCGGCAGTTCCTGATGCAACGCAGACAGCAGGATTAGGTCTCGCCAGGCACCGCGTCGTGCTTCCCGTAGACGGCCCCATCGCGCGTCGTGAGGCGTTGCACGACCTCCCTCTCAAAGATCATGTGGACGCCGTCGCGAGTGCCGTTCAGGACGTGAATACAGCGGAGGCAAGCTTCGGCACTGCGAGTGGCCACGGGCGGCAATCCGCATCATTCTCTGTCTCGCCCGCCGCGCGTCCCAACGTCTACACGCCCTCCGAGTCGGACGCGCTCGGGTGTGCGACGCTCGACACGGTCACTGCCCCTCACGGCAGCACGCCGCTTGACGCCGGCCACGATCTCTTGTTCAGCGACGTTGGTCCTGTCCCGGTTCTGACCTTCATCATCGGTGCTCAAACTCCCGATGGCGACAACCCCTCCGCGCACGCTCCCCTCAGCCCTGGCCTCGCCGCCGCGATGTTTGAGGGCGATGCGCTCGGCGGTGTACCTACAATCGCTGCACTGTCTCCCGCGCTGTCTCGCGAGGAGCGGAACCACGTTCTTCCTTCTGGCGACGCCCGCGTCAGCGCAGAGGCTCCCGCCGCCGATGATGCCTCATCTAGCGTGACTGGGTCCGCCTCCAACGCTCGCAACTGCCCCGCCATCAGCGCTCACCAAGCTGTCCACTTCGGACCTTCGGAGACGTACATGATCGTCGACGTCTTCTCGTATAATGCGGTGGCGAACGGCGCTGCCGCCCAGTTCGTTCTCCCAACGGACCTGGCTTTCTTGTTCTGAAGGCCGGGTCCACGCACCGCTCGACATCGTCGACGCGCAGCTTGCGGTTAGGACACAGGCGGGGGACTCACCTCCGGCGCCGCAACGTGCTCCTTCCAACATCATCGGCGTCACGGGCACAATTTGTTTCTCTTACTCTTCCTACGCTCTCGTAACCTCGCCCAAGCCTGTTCCCTGCCCACGGTGTCCCCCTCCCCCTCGCATCCTCCCGCACTTGTGTCGCATTCACATATGGTCATCGCTGTGTACGCATCCGCTGCGAATGCACCGTCGCGCCGATTGGTGCGGGCTGGTCTAGTATCCTGCTGTTGCGCTTCCTCTTCCTCCTGCTACTCCTCCTTTCCAATCTTAATTAGCGCATTCTCTGTTGTTGTTCCCATCTCGAAGCGACGAAACGGTCAGCTCTACTTCATGGACAGTCAGCAGACCGTTTCTTCGCGTGGAGATGGGAACACCGACCACTATGTACCTTCTGGTCCCCGCTTCGCTCTCAATAGAAAAGGTGTTCACTAACTCAGCTGCGTCGATCACTGACTCGGAGGACTGCGCTCGATGTGGTCGCCGTATGTCCCGGCCCTCGTGGTCAGCGAGCGATGTCGGCAGCGAGTATGAAGGCAATGCTCACTGCACGTCTGCTCGTCCACACGGCCAGACTCCTTCTGGCAGTATCCCATTCTTTGCTGGATGCGGTGCGCACAGTTGCAGGTCCAATGAGTGGAGCATGTGAGATCAGAGATGTTGCCGCTGCTTCATCTGGGCTCTTGTCCCCGTGTGCGCAACTTCCAAATTCCCGAGCGCGACAACGTGACGTGCGCTCACCAGGGTCGCGCCGGAAAACGCGTCCGCGATCGACCAGATTGGCTGCTACGTATAACTTGGCAAGTGGCAGTTCTCGAAACGACGCATTGGTGCCCCAATTGTCCGGAAAACTGCACCGCGCGGTGCTTCTTCTGACGCCGAGCTCGGGAAATGTCACGTTCAGTGGATAGGATGCCGGGTTCCTTGCGCTCTACGTAACGGAGGACCCCACTCGAGTCCCGAGTCAACGCAACGGAGACTGTTAGGCTCGACGTTCATGTTGCCGAGGGCTAGGAGAAGAATGTACGAGGTAGGTCCATCAAAATTGATATGGAGGAAAGTAAGTACGGAGGCAGGGAAAACACGGTGCAGAAATCGCAGAAACATCATACAGTTTTTCGAATAGTCCACCGAGCGCATGCCAACAATATGCTACGGCAGTTGTCTATTCCGAGAAAATGTTATCGTAGTAGATTCTGGAAGCAGAAGTACTGGAAGAAATATCTAGAGGACGTTGTGAGCCTGGGATATCGATGAGGTATTGCGCTGTACAGACCTGTGCCCAAGAACGCCGAGGCGCCGAACTGTAACGGCTTGAAGTCAGCGACTATGATGCTACAGAGAAGCGACGCACGTCGGTCGTCCATCCGAAGGTGGAGCATCGTGACAAGTCGCTTGCAAGTGTGGGATCGACGGGGAACGTTGTGAACGGTACGTCGGGGTGCGGTGTGATCAGGCCCGACGATGCAAATGGAAATACCTGCTGAGTATCGACTTCCAGCTTCGTATAGACACTGATTCAGTCGAAAGAACACTTCCAGTAGCCTGTACCTCACTTGTCTCGAGTTGAGCTGTGGAGTCGGAATGTTGTGCGGAGCACTGTGCAGAATAAGCTCGGACGAAAATCGACGAATATGTTATACCACGTACCCGCTTTCCATGTCTAGGCTGGGAGTTGCGGATGGGACGAATAGTTTCCCAGCCAAATTCTGCAGTGGTGAAGGCCAATGTTGCTGGTCGAGTCCATGCTGTACGAGAAGGCCAAGTGCCATGTTGCGTTGATCAACTAGATCATCGATCTGTGCCGTCATGCTCACGACCTTCTGGTTTAACTCAGTGTTCTCGTGTTCAAGTTGCTTCACATGTGCAAGCGTCGCCGTTACAACGCGATCTTTACGTTTCACCTGCGCGCACTGTGGACGGTCACTGACACAAGTTACAATGCCGCTAACGGAGTGCACACCTCGATACGCTGCTGCTCGCATCGTTGGCAAATGCGGTCGACGCTTCCGCGTTTACAGGCCACCTTGCTAACCAGAAACAGTCAGATGGGTTGCCGCGCGGTGACGACTCGAGGGCGGCACCCACGCCGCTTTACACGGTTGGCACGCCTTGTTCACAGTCGGTTCATGGGTCTTTGGCATGGGCGAAAGGATCGCTTCGCGCAGTCCAACGGTTGGACGCCGCGCAGTGGAGCAGTATGATGACAGAAGGGCAACAGAGACCGAAGGAAGGCGCGCGAACAGCCGGGAACAGCGGCGGGCGGCGGATAGATAGTTTGAAACGAGTTGCTCCGCCACCCGCGGGTCAGGAATTGCCGAGGCTCAGCGCTTCTTGTCCTCTTGTCGTCCTCCTGAAACGGTCGGACCAGTGTCTCCCAACATTGAGCAGGGGCAGAGCACACTGCACTGGTGAGAGCAACGCTCTGGCACGCGCAGTCATGGCAACGCAAGACGTCCGTCTCGTGTCGAAACTGCGGCTCCGAGTCGCGCCGGTGCACCGTACTCTCGATGTAAATAGGCCCCCAAGTACGCAAGACTGTGGCGCATGGCGCATGTCTGCGGTTTTCGTTCATGAGTGGTGGTGGTGGTAAGAGAGAAAGTTGGAGGCAGGTCCCGGTCGCTTCCGGCCCGTTCCTTCATTGCCCGCTCTTCCGCTGGCCCCCAGAGAGACAATTCCCAGTAGATCCACTAAGAATTGCATTGAACTGCTGTCCGAGTCCCTGACTGATTGTCCCCTTGACATAGCTCGGCTTACGCTTAGATGAGGGTTAGAAACAGTGGCCTTGCCGTCATAATTGTGTAGGCTCTCGCCGTGTGGAGATGGCACCTAGAAATAAATATCCAGGGGCGACCACGTTACATAAATTTGCTTCAGATGCTAGTCTGGGGATCGCAAGATAGAAGTACATTTCAAGAGAGTCCGATCCTTCCAACTGTGTAGAGCGTACTGGTGGAGCTCAATAGCGAGATGCATCCACCCTCCGGCAGCTCTCGCAATCGTGTAGGTGGCGATGAAAGCAAGCGTATCGTGTACGGTGGTAACAGGCCATGACTGTAAGCTGATGAGTATGTGCCCGAACGGCTTGACTGGCTTGCTTACGAATCCCATGTGCGTGAAACTGGTATGGCTCTAGGTCAGCGAGAGTGTTCGAGATGCAAACATTCTCACTCACGACACGGCTCCATTCAATCTGGGTGAAGCTTGCGTTGCAAGTAATGCATCCAATCGGTGCGGCGCTATTAGGATCGCCATGGACCCTATGCATGTGCCGGCGAAGGGCGATGGCACAGTGATGCTCGCCGTTGCAAAGGACGCAGAGGAAGACTACGGGCGAATCAGAGTCAGTGACGGAAAAGGATGAAACCCGCAGACGTACGTGCATGATATCTCCCGTACGCCTGATCCTTGAGGCGATGTAGGCCGCAGTGCTGGCAGCGCAGGATGGGAGTCGGCCTTTGGTAATTCATTGGGTGCAAGTGGTGGTCGTGCAGTGGGAGTTGGTCTCTCCATAACCAACGTCCGAGTCACTCTTGTACCCCACAGACGGACATCAGCTCTCCATGTACCCATGTGGAACGAGGGCGGTGGCCCCGTCCCGTCCCTTGGCCCGCAGGCATTATTCGGGCACCAGGAGTCCGCTTCGCCGATGACTCGCAGCCTCCTTCCGCGCTCTCAGTTGCAAGTCGAGTATACGGAATCTCCGAGTCATATCCACCAATATCTGTTCTGAGACGCAGCTCATGACAATTGACGCTTCTCGGCATGGACGTCGGAGCTCCGCGGATGTGACTCGGTGACGGAAATCATCACTCCGTTGCACACAGCCGGATGTGCAAGCGAGGAGGGCAGCGATTTACAACCTGGAACTTTAGTGCGGTCTGAAGTCTGGCAGTTTCTACTGGAATGGACGCGAAGTTGGTCGAAGGAGTTAGGATTCAAGCTGGTCGCGGTCGAACCAGGCTCGGAGGACATCTCTCCGGCATGGAGTGGTTCACACGCCAAGAATACACGGAGTACAGTCGGCGTCATCCATTTCGAAGTCACGAGCACATAGGAACGCGGAGGTCGGAACTCCAGGAAGCGAGCGCCATAGCACAACGGATGGGTGCAGCCCAGTCGAAAGTGACGCGCAGACCGCATCTCCTATCTGCCTCTCGCCCAAGATCAGGACACGGACCGGAGGACCCGAGGCTGTTAGCAATCCGAGGCCTGTTAGTAGAGAGTCTAGGAGTTCCTGCGGCGCAGCAGATTGTCAAATGGGTTGTTCACTCGTCGAGGACAGAATATCCCCGACCGAACCAGACTACAGGCTCCCGCTCTCCCTATGAAATCGGCCGCCCGCAGTGTGCGGATGGCGGTGGTCCAGCAGAAGTACGCAGTCGGCATAGGCGTCCCGGTCGACAGACGTGAGGAGAAGTGCACTAGCAGTTAGTCCGAGTAGCCAGGTCTATACTCGTCACACGCGGAATGGACACGAGCACGCTAGCACGGATATCAGAGAGTAGCCTATCCGATCCGCCGAAGCTGACGTGCAACCTATGTCAAACTCTATGTAGCTCCGTATTGAGCGTGCTGAAGCATAACCGCGGCGACATCGTAAACTGAAGTCAAAGCCATACATATCCAGGGTGAGATTGCTGAAGTATGTCGAGCTAGCGCCTGAGTGCGAGAAGGAATCAGAGCGCTCCAACGTCAGGGCCCCGCCAACTCTAGTATGCTGTAGCTCGTCCTCGCAGCGAAAACGGGGTGGGAGAATGCCCAGAGGTGAGCCTTTACAGGAGAGCTGTACGACGCCCGCATCGTGGTCAAGCTGGCGGCAACCAAGGCTTGCCAGTGGTGACACAAATCGAGACGGCAGTGCGCACTGTAAGCGCCGGCGCACACTGCTGATCCCTACGCCAACGTCGACGCGCGAGCGCGAGTAATCAAGTAGGGGGTCCCGGGCGCGTGTATGAGCATCCCGTCGAATCTCGAGAGCTATGTACGCAGCATGTTGTCTAACGATGGACGCACCAGCCGCTCGTGTACGAAGAGAGCGCCGAGAATGCAGGTGGAAGGCGGCTGTAGTACAAGATTATCCGAGACAGGGCGCCCAGGGGACAGTTTCCGACTCTGGATGCGATGCGGGGCGAGACGTAGAAGAAGGTGAGCTGACAGTGAGTCGGTGAGCTCGGTACTGGCAGCAGTGGCGGTCATAGTAACAAGTCCAACGAGACATGCACTCTGCGCATCTGGAGCATGTTCTGTAAACGATGTAGATCAGACGGCGCACGAGGGATAGCGCTCGACAGCAACGACGCGCTTGAGCTCCGATGTCGCCGTTCGGAAGGAAGGAAGCGGAGAAATCGCAGACGGACCTGCAGGTTGATCCGAACTCACGCACAGGATTAATATGATTTGAAAAATCTAACGAGCACATGGGGAACGAGCCGCTTACTTCTTTCGACCACCATGCTGCGCTGGTTGAGCTCGCGCTGGACTGCCCCTACGCCCGCCGACGTCGACATTGTCCCTTGCTGCTCGCTCGACTTGACCAGCCGCGCCGTGATCATAACGTTTTCTTTCGTATTCCATGCGCAACTAGACGTCGACATCCTTCGTCAGGCTCTATTCCAGGCTGTTGAACACAAGATTCCTCGCGCTGGTGCCAGACTCGTGTATCGCAACGGGGTATGTCAATGGTTTCTCATCTACGCAATTTTCCTGACGCGTTGCATACAGCAATACGAGTGGCACATACCAAAGCAGTTCAGTGCCGAACGTCCACCTGCGCGATTCACGCACGCTCAGCTCGACGCGCCGCTTTCTGCCTTCAACTTCCCGCCTTCAGGCGGCGACATGACGCAGCCCTGCGTCGCAGATGGCAATCACGAACATCTGTTCAAGGACTCAAACGTCCCAAAGTCTTTGAGCGACCTTCTGCTTCCCGGGACACCTGCTCTACACGTCCATGTGTGTACCCTACCTGATGCCACACTCATCGGGGTAACCTCCACGCACGCGCTCATGGATGCCCACGGCATGCGCGCCCTGCTCGTAGCTTGGACGGCCGCTGTGAATGGGAGCTTGGACGCCGTACCTGCTATGCCGCGAACCTTCGATCCTCTGGCCGACATCGCGGTAGCCACGACTCCCACGTCTCGTCCTGTCGGCGAGCCTATGCGCTTCTTCCCCCACTCGAATTTGTTCACCAAAATTCGTTTTTTCGTGTCGTATATCTGGATGGCTTTCCACGTGGGAGAGGAACGGCGTAAGCTCGTGCGCTTTCCGAAGACGTGGCTTGCGGAGCAGAAGCGGCTCTGCATGGACGAGCTCTCGATCCGCGGAACGAAGGAATACGTAGGTACGGTGGATGTGCTCCTCGCTTGGTTGTACAAAGTGAGTCTTCGTCTTCATCTTCCTCCGGGTTAGGTTAATTACTGATCCATAATCCAATAATAATGTAGACAGTTTACACTCACCGAAAAGACGCCACCCTCGTGCGTATTAAGACGGTCGTCAATGTCCGTCGACTTCTCCCCACCTTCTTCGCCCAGCCATACCTCAACAACGCCGCAACATGGACCGAAGCCTCCCTTCCCGCCTCCGTGATCGCTTCGCAACCCGTCTTGGAAACTGCACTCGCAATTCGTCGTTCCATCGACAGTTACGTCTCTCCATCATCCGTCTCAACACTTCAGCAGGAAATGGCATGGAGCGCGCAGTTTGCGGGTGTAGGTCTCAAGTTGATGCTCCCGTATCTGCCGGGCGAGGAAATGCTCATTGCGTCGAGTTGGCGTTCAGCGGGGCTACAGGAAGTCGACTTCTTGGGCGCTGCGGGTGGTAAGAGTGCAAAGGCAGTGTTTGCGTTCCCGAGTCTTTCGGAGAAGGGATGGTTGTCGATGGAAGGCGTCGGGACGCTTTGCTGCGAGACTGATGACGCGATGTGGTTGAGCTTTACGCTACGCGAGGACGCGTGGACGAGGATACCGCGGGACGGGGGGCTGGCGTTCGCGTAATGGATATTCGGTCGAACCTTACTACTTCTAGGATTGGGAGTTGCTGTCTACTGCCATACCGCCTTACACTATCCTATACTATCCTTTGCCGCCCGATGTCCTCATATTCAACGGTCTTCTCCTGACGATCGTCTGATCGACCCAGCACCTCTCGTAGCACGGGAGATCTACGTGTGGAGGGGCTGGACTACTATACCTCGTTTGCACGAGCAGTCTGGTACGGGGAGCGAACGGCTTGCCGGGCACAGCTGGCACAGCTACCGTGGATGCTGTCGCTGTGCGGGTCTGCAGCGTCGGCGTCTACAGTAGAGAACTACGATTCCACCGGGATCTTGGACCAATCTTGAACTGCTCAGCCACAGCGTTCAGCGCAGTGCTTGTCCGGCACTCTGGCCTGCTGTCTTAGGCCGTAACTTTATGGATCCCTCTCGAGGAGGAACCTCGGTTCTCGTCTTGTTCCGCGTCGACTCCGGGGAGTTCGTTGGTAACTTCGCGTGTAGGATCGTTTATACTCCTCAGACTGGCAGCTGCATTTTAGCCATGTGCCTTTGAAGTTTGAACCGCATTATGGCTCGTTCCTACCGTATACCAGACCTAGAATCAGCGTAAGTCATCGTTCCTCCTCAGACTCTATTATTCTTGCCGTCTAGATCGTGTTTGTACGCTGGAGTACCTAAATCAACAGCTGCCGGAGAGCATAGCAGGGCCACCCGCTTACTGTGGTGTGAGAATACGCGGTAGTTGAAACGGCTCAGAATCATTCGGTCCTAAACGTCGGCTTCCGTGCACTTATCGCCGTAGCCCCTGACGACCCCCGGGGGTCGTCAGGGATTGGGTCAATCTCAGGCTTACCGTGTATCATACCGTCCGTCATCGTATAGCGCGCGACAGCTGCCAGACTACATAACACGGCCACGCGCTGACTGTGGTGTGAGACCTGTCGGCGGTCGAAAGGCTCTAGCGCCGCGGTTCGGGATCCCCGTGCTTATCGCCGACAACCCCAGGGGTCGTCAGGGGTTGCGCCAATCTCAGGCTTGCCGTGTATCTCATATTTGGACAGCGCGCGACGGCTGCCAGATAACATGACGTGGTCACTCGCTGACGGTGGTATCTGAACGCTTTAAATCATTCGGTCCCGAACGGCGGCTTCCGCAGGCTTATCACCGTTAGCCCCCTGACGACCCCCGGGGGTCGTCAGGGGTGGCGTTCGCAACTAGCCCGGTTCCCAGGGATTGCTTTCCTCCTGCTGGAAATAGGGAGTTCCGAGTCCGTCGGAGCTTTTAGTCACGTCCAGACTTGTCTTCCGCTTCGTCAGCTTCAGCGTCGACACTCACTCGTCCCGGCCATCTCCAGTAACCTGAGCTCGACACGCTCATAAGATATGTCACAGGCCGAGCCGCGGCCGACGAGCGCCCTGGGACTGATGCGCAGCAGCTTGAAGTATCTTGGCTCTCGACCACCATGCTGGGATGGTTGAGCTCGCGCTGGACCGTTCCTGCACCGTCCGACGTCGACGTTATCCCTTGCTGCTCGCTCGACTTCCCCAACCGATTCCTGATTATAACATTTTCCTTCGTGATCCCTACGCGACTCGACGTCGAGATCCTTCGCCAAGCTCTGTTTCATGCAATTGAACAGAAAATTCCTCGCGCTGGTGCCAGACTCGTGTCTCGCAACGGCGTACGTCGATGAATTCTCGTCTACAGAATTTTTCTGACGTGTTTTGCAGCAGTACGAGTGGCACATCCCAAAGCATTTCAGTGCTGAACGTCCACCTGCGCGATTCACTCAGACTCAGCTCGACGCGCCCCTTTCTGCGTTCGACTTCCCGCCTTCAGGCGGCGACGTGACGCAGCCCTGCGTCGTAAATGTGAAGCACGAACATCTGTTCAAGGACCCTCACGTGCCGACGTCTTTAGGTGACCTTCTTCGTCCGGGAACACCTGCGCTGCACGTCCATGCATGCACACTGTCGGACGCGACGCTCATCGGGATAACGACCACGCACGCTCTCGTCGACGCTCACGGGGTGCGCGCTCTGCTCGTAGCTTGGACGGCCGCTGTGAATGGGAGCTTGGACGCCGTGCCTGCGATGCCACGCACCTTCGAACCTCTGGCCGACATCGCGAAAGTCACTCCGCCCACGTCGCGTCCTGTAGGCGAGCCTGTCCGCTTTTACTTCGACCCAAGTTGGTTCAGCAAAGCGCGGTTCATCGTGTCGTTTGCTTGGAGAGCTTTTCACGTGCGCCTGGAACGGCGCAAGCTCGTACGTTTCCCGAAGTCGTGGCTCGCGGAGCAGAAGCGGCTCTGTGTGGACGAGCTCTCGGCGCGCGGAACGAAGGACTACGTCGGGACGGCAGATGTGCTCCTCGCATGGTGGTACAAGGTACGTTTCGGCATTGATATTGGGCGTGGCTCTCCACTTTCCTGGCACATTACTGAATCACGCAACGTAGACCCTATTCGCGCACAGGAGGGACTCAACCCTTGTCCGTATGAAGACAGTAGTCAACATCCGCCGTCTCCTTCCCGATTTCTTCGTCCATCCGTACCTCAATAACGCTGCGACATGGACCGAAGCCTCCCTTCCCGCATCCGTCCTCGCTTCGCAACCCGTCCTAGAAACCACTCTCGCGCTTCGTCGTTCCATTGACAGCTACGTCTCTCCAACTTCCGCTTCGGTACTCCAAGCAGAAATGGCCTGGGGCGCGCAGTTCGCGGGTGTGGGTCCGAAACTGATGCTTCCGTACCTTCCTGGCGAGGAGATGCTCGTCGCATCGAGTTGGCGATCGGCGGGACTGCAGGAAGTGGACTTCTCTGGCGCGGCTGGTGGCACAAACGCGAAGCCCGTGTTCACGTTCTCGACTCTTTCGGAGAAGGGATGGTTCCCGCTGGGAGGCGTCGGGACGCTTTGCAGCGAGACTGACGACGCAATGTGGTTGAGCTTTACGCTGCGCGAGGACGAATGGACAAGATTACGACGGGACGGACGGTTGTACTTCGCGTAATGACTGTTTGGTCAAACCTGGCTGTCGTTCGGGCGGGCTGTCACGGCGTGCGCGATTGAAATACAACCCCTACTCTTTGACACCCGCTGTCACCGTCCCGTGGCGATCCCCCTGTGCGATGAACATCTCTGGCAGCACAGGCGCTCTGCGTCTGGAGTATACATACATAGTCTCTGGGCGCGAACGGGTCGTGGGACAGGCGACACACTTGGGACACTAACGCTGTGCGGATGTGCCTCTCCGTCCTCATTACCAGATTCTTTGGTGTATCCCTGTGCAGGAGGGAATTCCGCTCCTGCTATCTCAAGCTGCTCGGGACACGGCGCTCGGTGCACTGTTTGTATGGGACCTTGACCCGTTGACTTGGACCACGACTTCCCGGGTCCCTCTCGATCCTGTCGCGACGATCAGACGCGCGGCTACATGCCTCGTCGGTACGTTACTGATTCGGGGACTGACAAGTACACTGTAGTAATACTGAAAGAGCGGACGCCCGCGTCAGATGGGCTGTTTTACATGTTATATGGTACACCTGTCCGTCGCTCACATGGGACCGCCCTGGCCTCCTTCTGTCTCGTCCCAAAAGTCATCGAAGTCAAGATCGATACCGCCGATGTGATACTGTGGAGCCTGGACCATGGGGACTCCCTGGGTTTCCATCACCGTGCCGTCAGTGTTGCTAGAGGGGCCCTGCGCTACGGGCATCTCCTGCAGAACGTCGATGTGTTGGTGAAAAATCCGGTCCAGCGTGCTGTCGTACAGGAAGTCGTGAGAGCCCTGAAACATGTCGAAATGAGCGTCTTGTGTCTGAGTGCTGCCGGACGCTTCAGCGCCGTTGTAGTTATAAGGATGTTCCATGGCAAAGAGCGAGCTCGAGGACACTGTCCGAGGGTACTGTGTAGCCGTGGTGGCGTCGGGCTCATGGGTTCGGGGCGGCGCGTACGAAGGCGACGTGGGCAGCAAGGTGTGGGCGTCTCCTTGCGACTGAGTCGTGAAGGTGGTCCCATCGATGGACGCAGTCCCCCGAGTGCCAAGGAGTGCGGGCACATTGCGAGACTCCTGCAGCCCCTCTCTCAGCGCTACAATCTCAGCCTCTGCCGCCGCGAGCCGCGTGGTGAGGTGTGCACTGCGACGGTTAATATGCAGGTCTAAGTTGAGCAGTAAAAGCGAAAGATAAACCCACATCGTTGAGCTGTCAGATGAGGTGTGGGTTGTATTCAAGCATCTCTTACGCTTGTCGGGCGTGTCTGAATCGCCGCACTGTCCTCCGCCGTCAGATCAAGAGCAGCGAGCGGCAAGGGTAAATACCTCTTCGCTGGTCTTGGAAGTCACACATGCGGAGCAAGGACGATTCTTGTCGCACTTGACTTTACTGCAGCGCACAACCAGGTCACGTTTCGACGAATGCTCGATGTGAAAGTTCGTACCGCCGTCGACAGTTCCGGCAGGCTCTTGAGACGTGGGACGCACGCCTGCCTGAAGGATCCGATGGAGGTCCCTTCGTCTGTGGGCTCTGACCCGTCGGACCTTCCGGCATCAAAAAATCCCCTGCGAGAGGCGCAGTACGAATGGGAAAGGGAAAGGGGATGGTACCGTTGCCGAGAGTGGCAAGGATAAAACGCCGAACCTTTGACACTCAACACACTGTCTCGCCCTCTACTGGAGTTAGCCCCCGGAGTATCTAGGGTAAATATTTCTGAGCATAACGATACCCTTAACACAATAATAGCGTGTAAATACGGTGCCCACTCGCTGGAGACCCGGATGATCCAAGTATAGCGTACTTCCGTTATCTCCGGAAACCCGAAAGAACATAATGCTCTATACACAGGTAATATCACCCACTTCTGCCGTTATGGACCTGCTCAGGCAGCTTCGAGGCCGTGCGCGAGAGCTGCGACGGGCAGCTCGGCCGTTTTCCGGGGGGCGGATGCATGTTGGATCTCCGATGCTCCTCGTCGTACCGGTCTTTTGACGGTTCCTGCAGGTGCCTATCGGCGACTCAACTACCGGCACGACTCCACATACTCTTCACAGCAGTAAAATTACGGTCATATTATGATGTGTTGTCATAATAGGGCATGCGTGTATAAGACCTCAGTTTACTCACTGCGACTTGCAAGCATTCCGATCCTCGGGCTTTCCTCCCGCTTCTACTATATGCAAGCAGTACGTGTAGGTTCACACGCACTCAGGTAAATGCTCTGAGCTAGAGGATAATCCTGGTGCGATTGCATTGCCAATGTTCCCGGAACACCGCATTGTGGGTTCAGACTTATCCCTCAACAGATAAAATATATGCAGAAACTGAGGGACATACAGTATGTGTACTCCAGCCGTCAGTATAAGGGTGGATAATGTGATGTGAGGGCAATCGAACGATGTGCTTGTTCCTCATACGCCCCGAACCGTGTAGTTCTCCTGGACCTCACCGCATCTCTGCCCAAGACTAGAGTTGTAAGTATACACAGTATGCCTGGGTGAGATTTCAGTCCTTTGAAGAGATTCCTGTCGCTGGATGAAGAATACTCGATGTGACGAGTTCAAGGTCGGTCATTGAACGAATCACACATGCATCGAAGCCCACAGAATGCGAGTCCCTCCAATTCATCAGCATAGGAGTCTCATTGGCTATTTAAACGTACACTATATGCTTAAGGGGATCAGAGAGACCAGGAACCGTCGTTAAATAAGTTTGAGGAGATGAGCGAACCACGCTATGTCTCTCCTGGATATGAACAGCACACTAGGCCACCATACCTCTCACTACATAGACCTGTCAGTTATTAAGGTCTGACACGATGCAGGGGGAGCGGGGTGCTCTAATCGGCGGGTTGCGCATCAAGTTGCTGTAACTTTCTCCCACAGCCGTAACCACCACCTCCCGGGAATAGTCACAAGAGCAAGTCGCATATACATCAACCAATCAAACCCACTTCTATGATCTCTGTGTACCGTCACTGCTTGTGTGGTGCGCCTCCGTTCGGTTCGCGTGCATGCGCACCTATTCATTGGCCGCCGTATAGGAAAGCTGACTACTCCAAATTTGCAGGTAATGTATATCTCACCGTAAAGCAGTACGTTTCAAGTGCACCGTATGCATGATTCTCGCTTGGTCGTTTTTCCGAGTGCTCGCTCGAGCTCGCTGTGGTTCAGGTACGTCGACATCCCTGGACCCTCGCCAGCTCATCCACCTTGTGTAGACCTCTCACACTTCAATTAAAATGCCTTCTGACGCTTCTGAGTTGCAGCGGAGACTCTGTTCGCGTGCTGGGCGCCGAGGCGCGTGTGCTGGACCGTGGCGGCCAGTACTACCAGCGCTATTTTACGCCTCGAGTTCTCCATGACCTCAAAAAGGTAATTTTTAAGGGACGGTAATGTTCTTACCACAGCCTATAGCGTTGATGTGAACAATAATGCGCCGTTAGTCGCTAGATTCGGCCGGTACGACGAGGAAGGTCGGAGATTAAACATGACTCAGCCCCCCGGAAAACGGCCGAGCTGCCCGTCGCAGCTCTCGCGCACGGCCTCGAAGCTGCCTGAGCAGGTCCATAACGGCAGAAGTGGGTGATATTACCTGTGTATAGAGCATTATGTTCTTTCGGGTTTCCGGAGATAACGGAAGTACGCTATACTTGGATCATCCGGGTCTCCAGCGAGTGGGCACCGTATTTACACGCTATTATTGTGTTAAGGGTATCGTTATGCTCAGAAATATTTACCCTAGATACTCCGGGGGCTAACTCCAGTAGAGGGCGAGACGGTGTGTTGAGTGTCAAAGGTTCGGCGTTTTATCCTTGCCACTCTCGGCAACGGTAGGATGGAGGAACATGGTCAAATACTGTGCCGAACAACTTTCTATTGCTTGGAGCTGCTCGGAGAGACAAATGTCCGTTGTTCCGATATTCCGTATCTTCCGACCACAAGTGGCTAAAGCGATGGGTGTTGCAAGGGATGGGCGGCTGAGTAGCACATGTTCTCAATGGCGAGAAGAACGTCAGCCGCTGCTCATCAGTCGCGCCTCACGGCAGCGGAGGCTTGAGATGCTCAAGCAACGGGAAACGAGCCTTGACATTTCCGCGAACCCGAGGTGGTTGACCCGCAATCCGTAACTCGTCCATTAGGACTGCCCGTGTGAGATAAGGAAAGTGGGTGAAAGATGTTGCGCATCTTCTACACAATAGTCCCAAACACGTCGCAGACCAGTTTGTCTGCAATGGTGAGCTGACCGGGTTTCGAACTGCATCCGAGTTCCGCGCTATCACGCCGATGTTTGGCACAAATTGTTTGCGCGTCTTTTACTCTCGGTTCCCTCAAGAACGTCCCTCAGTGCTGGCATCTCGCTGACTCCTCCCGCATCGTCCGCTACTTGAGATGGACGCTCCCCAGTCTATCAGGCTTTTGTCTCCCTCCCGTGCTGCTCACGCAATGAAAGCCGGATCTATTGTCACGGTCGAAGGTGTCAATGCTCACTCGGATACACGCATCTGCATGCTCCCTACCCTTCCTGGAGTGCGCACCCAACTTGGCGTAGACCTGGATATTGGCGCGCTTGTTGCTCTCAAGACTCGCCGAAGCGAGCCAGCGCAAGAGGTGTGTTGCGATCTCTTAGTACTTTGACAGCTGCTCATAGAATCAACAGGCTTCGACATCGGAGATATCGATCTGGAGACGTGCGCGGCACTCCAAAATCCTCCCACTGCTTGCGCTACATCGCGGCAGCGCAGCTACTGTTTTGGTCTCGCCGTGGCTATCGCAGGGTACAATAGCCGAGTACTTGGTCGCACGTCCATGGGCCAATCGACGCCGTCTTGTACGTTTTTAGACTTGTATGCCATTTTTCTGACTTATTCCGAAGGTATTTCAAGTCGCTCAAGCCGTACAATTCCTCCATGATATATTGCACGTCCTTCACGGCAAGATTAGCTGTGTTAGTACGCAAATGCTGCCACCAATACCTCAAACTGATTATTCTCCAGGATACCGTCCTGATATCTCAAGACTGTGACGCGCAATTATCAGACTTTAGCGCGAGCCGTGCGGCTGGCGATGCTGTGATGGCCAATGTCGAGCCTAAACGTATCGTCAACTCTGCGAACGAGGGGAAGAACGCGAGCCAGACCAACAGGACCACTGCTTACGACGTCTACTCGTTTGGCTGGTTCATTTATCAGGTTTGTGAATGAAATGACAGACCTAGCGCATACTAAGGTATTACGCAGACATACACCGACGTCAGTCCGAAGCAGCTCGCTAATAATCCCGCGTGGAGAAGCATGATCGGCCGTGGGTTTATTCCGGAACAACCTGCTCTCATGTCGTTAGCGAGGATGCGCGGACTCGATAACGCCTTATGGTGTGTGTGCGTCAGCTCCTGGCAACTCTCGCCCGTCGCGCGTCCGCGCATGCGAGAGATTTTGGTCTTGATTGCCGACACTGGCGATGTGATATCTCGTGATGTAGTCGGCGCCTCTGCTGTAGATGTACCAAGCGATCGACAGAGGGCGCTGCATCGCAACGTCGTAGCAGTCACGGCCAGACTGAGCCGCGCCGTTCTATCGTTCCACACTTGCTTTATCGTGCAAAGAACGTTGTTAAAGGTGCGCGTTCATCTAGCAGTCCTTGAAGGCGATGTGTTCATGTCTGCGAAGAAACTCGCATTTCCCACGCAATTGGAGCTTGTTGCACAACATCTCTTCGGTTGGTCAGATGATCTCTACGCCGACTGGTGTCGATATCTGGGGATCGAACATGTCGCTGCTTCCAGAGCTATTGCCAAATACTCTGCTGCTCTTGATATCGGCAACTGGAAGTTCCAAATCACGTACCGCCTGTATGCCGCTTATCGCCGTTTACTCGCCGTTCGACTGGTGCGTCGCCTTATGTGTTGATTTTGCCCTCTCACAACCTCCATTTAGGACGTCGTGTCCCCTCACACAATCGTCATTATATGGCCAACACGCTCATTGCAGCTAGAGAACGTTGTATCCCTCGACGGCAGCCGTGCAGCATACGTCTTCTTGCGCCGTGTGACTCCTGACCTTGACCAGCCACGAGACCGCATCACATGTTCTGATGCGCGACGGAGAGTACGATTTGCTAGGGAATCAACTTGTTCTCCGTCCTCCACTGGCAATCCGTGGCGGTCGTGCAGTGTGCCTTACGATTGGACTCTTTGGCAGTGCGATTCTGTGCTTGTGGTGCTCGTCGGTGTCTTGGTAGACCGGAATGGCTCTAAACGTCGCGCTTGCGCGGTCCTGGAATGCCATCGAGTGGCATCGTTACGATGCACTGCGGACGGATACGCGACCTCCGCGGCGTCTGGAAATTCACTACAGAGTCACTACCCATGGCTGGAGACTGCATGGGCTGTCGCTTTGGCTTCTCATCACATAGGGGCTCAGGTAGCCCCGGACCCTACGCGGGACGCGTTGCAGAATACGAGTCTTCGTTGGGATACCCATCGCGAGTGATGCCCGGCGCGTCCGAATCATCCCCGGCACAGAGCAGCCCGTAGAGCTTCTACCACAGCACACTTCTCATCTCTGGCGATAATTACGGGATCTCAGTTGCTACGCAACTCGTGATCAGGACCACCGTCTCCTCTACGTTTCTGTCTACGCAGTTTCACACTTCATTCTCGTCCAACGGCATGCCTCGCTACAACCGCGGGAACCGCCACCTCGTCTTTATCTATTGCGTAGAACTTGAAGTCTCCACGTTTCCTAGTGCGGGGCATCGATATCTGCACCTTTCTTTCAACCGCCGAGGCCTTCACACCGACTGCGCCGGTTATCCGTGGGTTCAACACCTGCGTCCGCGCCTCTGCCGATTCGACACGTCCGACGCCAACTTCGACTCAGCCATTGCCTGACAGCGCAGCGAGCTCATGTGCCGTTCCCATGGCGCTCAAGGTCGTCACGTTCATACAGGAACTGCTGCTGCCGACGCCGCTGAGTAATGCTCATGTCACTCACAGCCTCGCTCCGATATACCGTTTCATTATTGTTTGCACCTTTGCTATAGACTGGAGTGCGGTCGACGGACACAGTTTGGAAGTTTGGGGCAGCAGACGATCTTCTCCTAGCAATGTACAATTTACGAAACTGCGATCGGCACGCGATGGGTTCTGATGTACACATGTATATGCTGTTGCTGCAGGCTTTCAATTCGAAGAGACTCATACAACTTTTCGCCTTCGTCGGCGTCGCCGCGGGGGCGTGCATCGTAGTCCGATCGTCTGAACGCCACCGGTTTTGCGCAGCGTTTGCGTGGCTCAGGAAGTTTGTTCGTGTCTGCCAATTGTAGTACGCTCAGCATGGCCATCGCGCAACGCAGCCCGCTCATCACACACAACTCACCGTTTGAGCAGGTCAAGCTGAAAGTATAATGAGTGCAGACTGCATTTATAGTTCTTGAACGCGACGCGGGTGGTAAAATGATTCTCTCGCGCGTAGTCTCCCCGGACATGGATAAACGAACGGCGTTGGGGGCCACTGATGTGTGCATACTCCAAGCTCCCGCAAGGCCTCCCAAAGTTGATCTATCCGCAAGCATTAGTTGCAAAATGAGCAAGGTAAATGAAGGCTAGCGTACCGTAGTCGTCAGTCGGAATACAGACATACATGTCTCAGGAACCACGACTGGCGACGCGGAGTTCTTCGAGTTGTGTAGGAGCCATGCGAGGAAGTTTTCGAACTCGGCTTCGTAGTGAGTCTGCATTGGGACGTGAGGCTGAACGGATCCACAACAAAGCACATCGAGGGGTATGCGCCTATCTGTATCGCGAGGTTGAGGGCTCGCCTTCGATCTCTCGTCCTCCGCTTCGTCAAGGACGCCATGCGAAGTAGGCAACAACGCCGTGCGGCCAGGAGATGGTGGTCTAGTCAGATCACTGCTTGAGGCGATATTTTCTACACCGTGGAAGTCTTCCAGAAATTCTTGCGGTGGAGTTTCTACGTGTATCTTGGCAAGGCGCCCGACAACCTCGATGTTCCCTGCGGTATATTCATCACAAACTCTGCGCGCTCCGAGAACAAGTTCCCTCACCTGAATGCTCGATATCCACTTCAATTGAAAAGCTTCCTGGAACAGACCGATCAAGCCCGCTCTAAGCCACAGGCCGTGAGTCTTGTGTCAGGCAGATGTGAGGGATCGAGTACCTCGAAACCGAGAACGACGTCCCAGTTGCCAACCACAACGTCTATATCGGGGTTTCTGCGGAGAGCCTCTTCGAGAGCCCGGTCGAGGAGGTCATGCTGTTCAGCGATGAGCTCTGTCCCGACATTTGGGAGATCAGACGTTGAGGAGTCTGCTGAGGATGTATTATCGGAATGCGAGTCGACGGCCATGCTTGAGATCGACTCGGACGTGCTGGAGGAGTGCTCTTGAGATGATGTCTCGGATCCGCGGCTAGTGGGAGGAGATTTTGACTGAGATTTTGACTGCTCATTTGGTTTGAGCATAACATGCAGGACGACCGCGGTGCACTTACATCTGGGGGTTGGATCCTTCTCCCGTCGGTCTTGAAGCCCGCTGCGGCGCGGAGAGCATGCCATGCGCGGGTGGCAGGATTCTGTTTCTTCCTCGCCACGGTGCGGAGTACCACGCTGTAGCTCGGAATGGCATCCTCTTCCAAGTTACGCGGCCCGTGTTTATCCGCAGATATACGGTACTCATTCCGTTCGATGCCCTTAAATTGGATGAGACCCGCTTCAACGACGTGCTACGGAGAAGATAGATACCACATGTGCACCTCCTCCTACACCGGAAATGTCGGCTTCCAAATGAACACCAGTGGACGAGGAGGAGTGAGTCTTGAGACCAGAAAACCAGGATATGCACCGCGTGGACTGGTAGATGATGACGAGGTTGTTGTTAGTCACCGGATATGTGCCTTTATACATGTCGACGATAGTATCTCCGTGTTTAAGGAGGTAATTCTCGAAGAGGGCGAGCCTACAGTCCTTGTGCACCGAACGGGTCGGGCCGCAGTATGCGAGAAATGCAAGAGTATTCTGAGTTCGAGCGTGCTCTGCTGCGCAGTGAACTGTAAGGACTCTGCGAGCGTGTTGTAAGCACTCCGTATTTCGGTAGGAGTGCAGACTAACGGGACTTGGGGTAAAGGGGGCACCTGTAGATTCCCACCGAACTTGACCGTGATGGACTTGTGGGACACAGCGATATCATTGTCGTTCTCGAAGTGATCAATGATCTTATCGTCTCCTAGAGGCCTCGATAACCCTGCGAGGCCGAGAGCGTCAGGGGGCTGATACACGCTGAAGAGCTGCAATAATGTATGTCAGCTCCAAGAGTCAAGGAACAACGATATCGATGGACGTACCCGTTTGAATCTTCCACCGTCGATATATCCGCAGTCGCCCTCGACGCCACCTCGCTCGGCTATTAGGGAGGGGTACCAAAGAGCATGCCCTTCGGCGGCCTCCCCGAGAGCATTGGCGAAATCGGTAGCGTTGCGATCAAAGACGTCTGGAGTTCCCGCGAAAGAACTCATTGCGCGTGAGAGGAAGGAGGGAAGGAGAACGCGTGCGGGTTCCGCCTGTCTGGAGAGCCTGCATTCATATACATAGTTGAGAGCACAGCCGTGCGGCGCGCCGGCGGTGCAGAAGTACAGAGTCGACCCGTGCTATGTACCGATGAAGGCGGTGCGATGCTTACAAGAACGTGGGGCTGCGCAAGGAACACGCGGAGTGGCATGGCAAGGATTCCGCATCGCAGCCTTGACCCGAGTAAGCCATCCTAATGGCTGTCCTGAGAAAGAGGTAGAAGAAGAGGTAAGCGTCCCCACACAGATGGAAGCGGCCGACTACACCGAAAGACGAACTAGCGCATCCTCGAGACGTTTGACAGGCCCGGTTGACGGGGCGGCGCCAACTTGACCCACTGACATCCGGTCAAGCACCGCAAACGACAGTTCGCAGGGAGTTTCTGTCATGCCGCTCCGATTTTGCGCCAGGGGGTCACCGAGCGGATCGCGTCTTTGTCTCCAAGATGTTGCGTGTCCGTCCGCCCGACGGTCTCAACTTGTTGTGCACACCTGCCCCTCCATGTATTAAATATTTGTTCTCTCATCCGCAAGACGTGGCTTTTGTTCTGATACGAAACATGATATTATTGCAAATCTACGAGATACTCGGAACAAGATATCGGATGCGCGTAATCAACTCGGGACCGCGTCTTCGTTGGTTGCCGCCTGCGCGCTGGACCCTTGCAATAATAGTGTATAGAGAATATGTTGGCTCTTTAGGTTTTCCTTGCTATAGCATGGTTCTCTCTGAATTGTGACAAGTATCCCACCGCCGGATGCTTAGTCAGCGGAAAGTTCTGAGTTCAGGCCTGATCATGAACTTCTGTGCGCGGAACTCCGGAAGCAGTACAAAGGCTGAAGGAATACCTTGTCGTGGCCTCTTCGCATTTTCATTATTGAGCAAGCCCATTGGTCTGTGGTTGCACATTTCCCATTGCCAACGAAGTAATGGTACAGACGACCTTGCGCGAGATGTCTCCGCAAGGTTAGCTCGGACATCATCATGACCCGACAGCTGAACTGGCGTGACAACGCCAGGCGCGACACACACTCCAGCACCGTCCCTGTCAGACTTGACGCTTAACGACGACGCTGCGTGCTGACAGCGTTGGACGCGACTCCGAGCGCGGCGTCTCCTGTCAACTGTTGCTGTCACCCGACGCTCGTTTTGCAGTGTACACATTCAAGACAAGGCCGCTCCTTCTCTAAGTGCCGCCGTGGGATCCACTGGAGTATGAGCCTATGCCGCTTTCAAAATTGCACCTCCGAGCCAGAATGGAAAAGCAACGCACAGTGATCATGAGATAGGTACGAAATTCCAGAGGGAGTAAAACCGAGCACAGTACAGTATGTACAGGTCGGGAAAGAAAGGTCTACTATGTATGTACACAGAGAAGAGAGAAGGGAGAAACACTGAAGAACGATCGCTTCAGCGTAAACAAAGTCCATGTATAGACTGAGAGTGCGGGGAAACATAGATTCCGAGGACCATGACAGTGTGAGGAGGACGTGTGTGGAGGGTATGTGGAGAGTGTGAGGGTAAAGCATGCGGTAGGACAGCAAGAGGGCACGACGGAACGGAACTGGGAATCCACTTGCTCGACATCTACATCTTCATCTCGTCCCCATCCCTCTCGAACATCAGCCCTTCTTCGTCGTGTTGCCGAAACAGGACGCGTCTTGCTCAAACGACGCCGACGCCAACGAGGTCAGAAATGGCGCAGAGTTCGGGTCGGTACCAAAGCTCGAGGCGGGTTTCAATGGCGACGGCATAGTAGGCGACGAGGGCGCCGGGGGTCCGTAACGATACTCCGACGACGAAGCGGGGGTGTAAGACGAGGACGGCGACGGGCTGGATGTAGACGAGGATAGATGACAGTTTGAAGGGGAAGTGGGCGGATGAGGGGGTGCCGAACGCAAAGGACGAACACGGCGACGAGAGGGCGCTCATGCCGCTCGGGAAGTTGCCGGTGTCGTACGCGTTGTCGTTACTGGGCGAAGTGGGGTGGGTGAATGGGCGGAAGAACAGTGAACGCAGGGGCGGGCAAAACACGACGTGGAAAGCAGGAACGCAGTAAAACTGGGATATCACGATGGTGTGTGTTCTAAAGGCAAACGTGAACGGGGGGTGCTACATCACCATCGCGTCTCCATCGCGCTGAAACCAGAGCGCATTGGCATTGGGCTCTGTACTCGTCACAAAGCCGAAGGCGTCTTGCTCAAACGACGAAGCGCCGTTCAATGATGGGAGCAACGACGAGTTCAAGTCTGCGTTGGACTTGAACGGCGACGGCATCGTGGGCTTCAGCGGCGACGAGGGTAAGTCGAAGACCGAGGTCGTAGTTGTTGGACCGTAGTGATAGGACGCGGGCGTGGATGGCGTGTCGAACGACGATGGGGAGTTGGTGTTTGGGCTATAAGTGGACGACGACGACGGAGAGGGAAGTTCGAAGTTGAAGTGGTTCGAGGACGGAGTGCCGAAGGCGAAGGATGTGTCGGTCGGGCCAGAGACGTATACGTTTGGCGAAGACGGCGACGAGAGGGCACTCGCGCTGCTGAAGACGGTGGTAAGGTTCCCGGCCGCGGCGCCGGCGTCGTACGCGTTATCGTTATTGGGCGGAGCGGTCGTAATGTGTAGCGCCGGCGTAGAGTGCGTGCGCGCATGTCCGACGCTGTCGATCCCGACGCCACCCGGGTTCGACGGTGCGATTGCGCGCAGCTGACGCGGTGCATACGGATGCGGATGAGGAGCAGTAGGCTGTGCGATGCGCGTCAGTGCCGGTTGTGGCGAGTGGCAAGGCAGCACGCAGGGACTTACAGCACTCCTCCGCCTTGTCTTGTTCTGCGGCGCGCTTCCCTCGGGGAACGAGCTCGACGACGAGCGCGGGCGATAGTCGACGCTCAGGAGACCCTGGTCGTTGTCGCTGGTGCTGGGTAGCGAGGATGTAGGCTCCATGGGCGAGGGGAGGAAGGGCGACGGCAGCGAGGGCGACGGGTGCTCGTAATCGGGCAGGGCGAGGCCGTACTCGCGACACTTGGCCTTCATGTACTCGTTCTCGGCAGCGAGGCGCGCGTTCTCCTGAGCGGTCTGACGCTGCTCATGCTCGAGCTCGGCGATGCGACGGTTGACGTCGGCCAGCTGCTCCTTGGTGAGCGCGCGGCGTTGGTCGACTTGCGACGTCCACGCGCACTAAAGCGGAATATTCAGAACGGGCCGCCACAATTGCCAGCACGAGAACTTACGTCTGTTTTCCGTTGCGCGCAAGGACTGCAAAGGGGCTTGGTGCCGTCGCACTTGTACTTGCTGCTCACAGAGCCCGTCAGCGCACGCGATGAGGATGACTCGAGTTGTGGCAACGAACCGGGTGCGGCAGGCGTCACACGCGCGAGTAATGTGCTGGCTATGACGCCCGCCGCTCTGGTTGTAGCGCGGGCGTCTGGCAGCGGCTGTAGGGGACGAGCCCGAGCTCATGGCGGGGGGAGGGAGGGCAGGAGAGTCCCATGGCGAGGGCGGGCAGGCGTGGTTATATAATCCCGCGACTGCTGTGCATGTGTCACGCGCGGGGAGGAGGAATACCTTCGGACTTTGAAGATAAGTACCTCCTCGTCGGTAAACTGTTCACCGAAATGACCTTCTTGTCTCGCCTCCGCGGAAATACGACTTCCGACTGCATATACTCTGCTGCACCGACGAAGGCGCAACTGGGCGCGCTGTCCGCAATCCGTAAGGATCCCTGCGCGCCGGCTGCAGTTTCTCGCGTCTGCGTCCGACACGGACACTGCAATGACTCGTTCGGTGTTTGCGCTTTCCCATTCCTCTTGCGCACGGGCCACTCGCCACTTCCGCGGTGGCCCCTGTGGCCCTAAATCGCGCATTCCAAAGGATCCACACATCCCCACAGCAACACGCAGGCTCCTGACTCCTGCACGCCCCGTCCGACGCGTCACTCAGAATCTCTTCCCGCGCATCCTTTGCCCAGTCCAGACTGACGTGCACCGCAATGAGACGCGCGATAATCTGTTGTACAGGGACCGAGGACCAAGTTGCAAGACGCGCAATTGCAAAGCGCTCCCTTCCGCCGAAGAAAAAGTACCCCCGAATGGCATGCGCATGCTAGCAGGACGCGTCTTCGCCAAAGAAACGCGCGGTACCCGACGTTGCACGACGAGCAAACCGCTCCGGACCCGAATTGCCTGCATTGCCCAGGACGCGTGTCTGAAGAAGGAGGACCAAAGGATCATTTCTTTCCCTCTTCGCGCCCCCGGGGCGCCTCGGGTTGTGCGTCCACGTGTCCGTGCGCTCTTGTGCAACGACATGGCGCGCGGCAGGGGTGCCGGACGGACTGGCAGGCTTGTTGCGGTCCGAGGAGGACGAAAGTCTAACCCTGCTTCCTGCTTCCTCTTCGGGATGCAAAGAGAAGCGCTGCGTACGACGCCTAGTTGTCAATCACTGGCGAACACACAACGCGTTTTCGGAGGCGCACGTCGTGTACACCTCAGATGGTCTTCAACACCACCCCTCTCGCTTTCAGACGCGCACAACGCACTCAATCGGACACCGTGACGCCCAGCACATTGATTGCAGGATGACGCCCAACCCGCAACTGGCAACCAGATTTGCCGTCTCGAGGACGAAATACTTCGGCCAACTTGAAGATCAAGCGCTCCAGAGTCTGCAAAGAGGAAGCACGTCGCATCGATGAGCTCGAGATAGCGGGTCCAATCCATCCCGTCCCGTCCCTTCCCGTTCCCTCACGTGCCCAATGACACAGATAACCTCGCGCCGCGGGCACTGCCCTTTGCCCTGTAACAGCCCTGGCAACAACAACCCCCTGTGCAGTGTGAAGGGAGGGCGTTACGTGGACTCGGAGGTCCGATTTCCGTTCACTCCCACTCGCGCGCGCGCCCATGCTGGATACGTACACCTCTCGTCCTTCCTCTTCCCTCTGGGCGCACTGCTATGTCGAATGCCGTAACGCAGAGGTACTTCGGTTACAGTCTTACCTTTGCGCGCACAGGTTTTCGGAAATCGCATCTCCGAACTCCCCAGCCGATCTCGTTTGCCTTTTGCCCACTTACTTCATCGCCATCATGCACAGGCACAAGACGAGAGAAGAAGTAGATTACGGGCGCGGGGCGGGGCGCAGTACTTCGGAGATGGGATATCCGCATGCGTGCGTGCGTGACGAGCGTGTGAATCTGCGGAAATGCATTTCCGGGCTCCGGGTCACAAGTCACAAGTCACAAGCACCGGTCGGTTTGCAGCCAGCCAGCCCGGCACGCGTCTGAGCACGCGAAGTCCAGCCGTCCGAGCGGCGGACGGATGACGCGTGCCGCAGCGTGCCTGGAATGCACCCGCGCGAGCGCCGGGTACTCGGTCGTCTCGGACAGCTTGTTTCGGCGCTTGGCGCCCGTGCCCAACTTCTTCACCCACCCTTCTCACACAGACCTACAGGACGCGGTAGCAGGACGAGTCTTGTGCTTTTTGAGTAGTCCTCCGGTCCTCTGAGTCGGCCTCCGCGATGGAAGGGATCGTCAAGCGTTCGCGTGGCGCCCGGTGCCCGGGTGCAGTACGCGTCACGCTCACGGGACCCGCAATGTACAGTATCATGTCGGGTGCCGCGCGACAAGGACCTCTTTTAGACAAGGCGGGAGTGGATCGGACGAGGGGAGGAGAGGGGAGGAGGACTACTTACATCAGGGACAAACGCGATAGATTCAGAGACAATCGCGTCATGATTCGCGCTGTCGAGGTGCGAATGCAACCGTGACCGTGTCGCCCCTGAAACACGACGGGTGCTTATGTATTGTATGAAGAACGGACAGTTTGAAGGACAAGGGGTAAGGGACTCGGAACACTTACTCGTTGAACCCCGAACTTGAAGTCGGTGCAGTGCCTCGAAGACTCGGTGGTTGGCATTACAACGGATCGTCGTGCCCGATTAAAGAAGCGCTGATACACGGCGTATTCCTAATGGAGTCATGTCAATGCGAATGCAAAAACATGACTGTAATATGCACTCCGCGAGGATGCCGGTCGTGCTCTTTGAATCTTGCTTCTTCCTCGGCGGCCGACGCCACAAGAGGCATCTGCAGGCGCTCGATTGCCCTGGAAGGATGCGTGTCATGGAAATGGAGACGCTTGCCAGCGGTTCTTCGTCGGTGGCCGACGTGTGTGTGGTGGCCTGTGAAGCCTTGCAGGGGGCTCATTGACAAGCAAGAGGTAACTATGCGTTACCTACGGATTATGCAGAGTACGGGATTCCATCGGACATGTTCGTCTAGT
Source organism: Exidia glandulosa HHB12029 (assembly GCA_001632375.1). Classification (NCBI taxonomy): domain Eukaryota; kingdom Fungi; phylum Basidiomycota; class Agaricomycetes; order Auriculariales; family Exidiaceae; genus Exidia; species Exidia glandulosa. The sequence goes on from KV426020.1 coordinate 43,257, forward strand.
TTGGGTCATTGCAGGCCCGAAGTGGACATTTTGGTTTATTGTCATCTTCTTCATACGTACGGAATACTTCAATTCATCCAACGGAACAGATTCAACAAGTGTTTCAGGGTTCGGTAATTACTTTACCGAACCCTTACAGTAAAGGGGTTCTCGAGGAAGGAAATGCGGCAAACTCCGTATACCCCCATGGGGCTTTCCTCTTCCCATTACGCCGGTCCGGGGTCACGGTCACTCTTCGCTCCTCTGCCCAAGCAGCATAGCCTCATCGGAATATAAGAATGCACGTTTCCCGGCTCGGCATGGGTCCTTCACGCTCTCCCAGCTGCGTCCTCTGCCTCCAGTACGGCCGCTCTCGAGCATGAACGCCAGCACGTCGAAAACAACCAGACGCGGCGGCGGTGGGTATAATGGCGGGCGTCACACTCAGCATATTACTCGCGCGTGCGACGCTTGTCGTAACCGGTGAGTATCCCGTTGCCCTGCCCAAGTCATACCTAACGCGTTCCTTCCCCTATTTCAGTAAGTATAAGTGCGACGGCTCCAAGCCCGTCTGCGCCCCGTGCCTACAGCGCAGTACGGACGTACGTGTACATTGTGGCGACCCGGTATAAGTGCTCAATGGCTGCAGTGCGAATGGACAGCGCAGGTCGACCAGCGTCGCGCGCTCACGAAGGAACAGCTCGCCGACGTCAACCGCCGTATCGCCGGACTCGAGCACGCCAAGCGCGTCAGCGACGAGAAGAACCGTCTGCTCCAGGCTGAGAACGATGCGCTCAAGGACACGCTGCGTGATAATGGGATCGCCCTGCCCGAGCCGTCGTCCTTCGGGAGCGCGGGCTCGTCGCCGTCACTCCAGTCGGGCTTCTTCCCCTCGCCGGCAGGCCCGACAAGCTCGCTGCCCAGCACGAGCGACGCCGAGCAGGGCCACTCTCCGGGCATGCTTAGCGTCGACTATCGTCCGCGCTCGAGCTCGAGCTCGTACCCCGCGGGACACCCTACGCAGAACAGAGCGAGGAGCAAGAGCGATGTGCGTACCCCCCTACACTGAACCTGCCGCTGATGCACGCACACAGCCATACTTGCACCCGCACGCGAATCCGGCCTTCGTCGGGAAAGGACTAACGATTCCCGGCGTCAACAACAACGAGGGCGGGTTCATCGCGCACGCGCACACCCACTCGGCTCCTGTGCTTCGTATTACGACTGCCAACGAGGACGAGAACGAGAGCGACGGGTTCGCGACCTCGGGGTATAGCAGCTATGGATACGATACGCCTTCGCCCGCGTCGTCGGCGTACGACCTCCCGCCGCAATCTCCGTACCCGACCACGCCCAACTCGCCCTTCCTTTCGGCGCCCGCCTCGCCCTATATCCAGAACCACGGACCGACGATGACCAGTTCCGTCTTCGACGTCCCTTCGTCGCCTGTCAAGAACGCGGCGGTGTTCAACCATTCGCCGTTCAAGTCGGAGGTCGACCTCCACCCGTCGCCGTTCCTCCCCACCTACGCCGGCAGCTCGAACTCCTCGCCGTCGCTCTACGATCAGCCCAACTTTACGTTCACCAACAACACCAACGACAGCATGCTGCTTGGGATGTCGGGGTCGTTGTTCGGCGCGGAGGAGCGCGACGAGATGAAGGTGGAGATGTAGACGCGTACTCTGCATGCTCTTATGGGACAGGCGCTCGTGCGGGAGGACCGAAAACGGGCTGCGCGCCGTTTAACAGCTTCATCCTCTTCCGCCCGTCCGTCCGTCCCCCGCGCGTTGTCCATTTCCTCGCTGTCCCGTGTCTCCTGAATGTTTCGAATCATGCCCGCGCGCCCTCGTGCTCCTGTGCGTCGCCGTGCCTTTCTGCTCTCCCCCCGTCCCGTGCCTCCCTGCATTCGTGTTCCTTCCGCTCTCGTTTCGTTCTTCGCTTTACACCCTCCACACCCTCACTCGCTCTCTCGACATCGCACACCCGCTCAATGCTTTACTCGGAACTTCCACTTCGTTACTCTACACTTGTACTCACTCGCTCTGGCTTGCTATCCTCATCCACTCGCTCTTTCCTTCTCCTGTGTAGTACTGCAGGTTCAGACACAACCCCCTATGCTGTCCTTTGGATTCGGATTTGTGGTTCTGCATAGTAGACTGTACAATACAAACCGTCACCGCTCATCTCTTTCCTGGCCTTGCCTTCTCCTCCTACCAGTCGGGAAAGCTGTGACCTACAAAGAATTCCGCAGTATCGCCTTCGACATGCATCGCCCGCCCAACCTCGGTAATTGTCGGGTTCCGTATGCAGTATGCGACGATCCCCGCGTCCAGTATATATGAGCCACTTGTTGAAACATGTCATCGTCTCTCCCTTCCCATTCGACCTTCGACTCGGACCTCGCCCAAGGATTTCCCTCCCCTCCTTTGCGCCGTCCTCGACATGAGTATAACGGGCCAGCCTGAGGGTCAGCATGAGCTCCCCAAGAACCCGTACGTCATTTTCGCGTAGTCGCTCACAATCTCCATCGCTAACCTTATCCGCTGTATGAAACCGCGCCAGATTTTTTACCGTTGACGACGACGACGACTCGCCCAGCCGCAGGGCAGGTACTGCAACAAAACGCGGAGAGAACGGCGGTGCGCGTCATACGCGACCGGCCTGTGACCGCTGTCGTGCACGGTGAGAGCCCTTCCCGCTCTCTGTGACTCTCCGCTGACATTTTGGTATAGCAAGTATCGCTGCGATGGTGCGAAACCGGCCTGCAGCCACTGCGAGTCCCTTGCCCTGGCTGTACGTCGTCTGCCCCATTTGATTCGCCGCCGTTGCCCACCAGATTCTGATCATACGGGTTCATAGTGTCTATGGAGCCAGCAGGGCGCCAAGCGTCGCGCGCAGTATGCATCCCTTGCATGCAACTATTGTCGCACCAGGTGAGGCTCTGAGAGTACTTTGTGTTGCATTATTTCTCATTAAGCACCAGAAACTTTCGATGCGACGGTGCGCCGACATGCGCCACATGTGCTAGCCATGGCGTATCTGTACGTGATACGTTTTGCGGGCTCCGCGCGTTCACACTCATTCGACACTGCACCTTATAGTGTCAGTATATGACCAGGTCTAATATACCTGATTTCGACGTGGGGCCGGTCAACCGTGGGGAGCGGGCGGTCGAAAAACGTGACCCCGCCAAGTCGACGTGGTTTAAATCCGATACATTCACACCCTTCATTCCGACACCCGAGAACGAGCCGTCACGTATTCTCCATCAATTCGACCCAGTTCTAGAGGTGTGCAGACCAGTATTGCTGTGATACAGCCCTCATTTCGACCGCCATAGGAAGCGTCGTTCTTCAAAGATCCGGTTTCGACCTCCTTTCGTGATGAGCCTCCGTTGTGGGCGCCGGCAAGACCCTGCACAGCTTATCACGTGGCTCAGTGCAGAGAATCAGCACTTGCGCACACAAGTGTCCGAATTGCGCGCAATGTTGTCCCAGTCAGCACCTGTCATGGACTGGTTGCAGCGCACGAACGATACACCCGACCGCAAGTTCCTCGCGACTTATTCCATCGGCAACGTAGTCACCTTCCCTTTCCTCGACGGGGAGCCGACTGTTCCAGTTACTATCATCGCCTGCATAGACCGCAACATGAGGTCTGCGACCCTCAAAGTGTAAGGGTACACCGCACCCATCCCACCCTGAGAGCGCTCCTCCGTTATGCATTACCATTTCTTGACTTGAAAGGCACCGTAGATAAGTAACAAAAACAACTAAAAACATGTAACGACTCTCAATCTGTTTTGTCACCGCGTTTTGTCATTGCCATCGATTTGTCATTCGGCTGCAATCGCCCAACTGTTTCTCGGCACAGTTGAGAAACAGTTGAGCGCGGGAATTGATTAGTCATCAGCCATAGCCACTTGCAAAAGGATACCATTGCGAGGGTTGAACCAGCGTCGTCTCAATTATAAGAGTTACACTTTACCAACTGAGCTATACTGACTTGAAGTACCTGTAATCACACTTCAACAGTATCGCACGCGCTGGTCCGGACTTCAGACCAAAGTCTGAAGTCTGGCTTAGTCACACGTTGCTGACTAATACATTACAGTGATTATCTTATCATTCCCCTTAGTTCTACTCTATTCCTCTGGCTTAGTAAGCGCCTTGTGGCGCTAGTATATAAGGAGCTGTACATAGGCCCAAGAGAGGGCAGATTTGGAATACGGGACATAGTCTCATTCAACCTTGTGTGATTCTCTACTCTCGTTCTCTAAATCTCTATCGTAACGCGAACGCGACCATCGGTAAGTACTGCGGACTAGTGTACTAGTCTTCCAGTAGCAATACAATTTCATTGTTCTATTGTCACTCGGCGAGCGGTGCTCGCCGATGTGTCGCGGACCTTACATTTTTTGAATGCAAATTGTTCCGTGTTATTCTAGTTGTGGCGTTGAAGACTGATCACCCGATACGCAGATCCAATACAATCCGACTAACACAAACCCTTCAAACAACCCTTAACTATTCAATCCGACAATCCATTACAACAAAAGACTATATAGCAAGATGGTAAAGACAAGAACCGGTAAAAGTTCAAGAGCCGCAGATGACTCATACTGGCCTGAGCCACCTGCTGAGCCCGGATCGCCACCGGGCGAGTTGTTCGAGCTTGAAGCCAGTAAGGGACGCGTTGCCGAACTCAGGATGGCAATTGAGTTCCTATCGCCCCGCAAACCTGGGCGCGATATCTTCAAAATTCTCGATGAGCAATACAAAAATACGCCGAGACTCGAACGGACTCACTATAGTTCGGCCACACCAGGCGACGATACTGAGATATTCGAAAGCATGGGCGAGCTAGACGAGCCATACCAGCTGTCGACGTCCATCACTGAAAAGTCTCAATACGTCCCGCTCCAGGGACCGAAGCTTGACCTTGAGCAAGCACTCGAGTGGAAGCTAGGGCGAATAGACGAGGCCGTTGCCAATCCTGAGCAGCACCGTGTGCTCGAGGCCCCGTCCACGCCCAGACGCGCAATGTCACCATCACTGCGCGACACTCACCCAGCAATCGCTGCTAGTACTGCTGTTGCTGCAAGCCCGAAACGGGATCCCGCTCAGGAACCCGTCTCGGACGAGCCTGAAAGGGCAATGGCGGACGATCCTGAGCTCGGATCGTCCCCTGCAATCAAAATAGCCACTGACAGTACGTCAGAGTGGCACGCGCTCGAGGAAGGAGACATCATCTCCCTCCAAGAGTTTACGCCCGTCAAGGGCGGCGGCAAGGCACCTGTTCGGTCCATCAGGTTCCCTAAGGCGACCGGGCCAACTCACTTTCCCCCGTGGTTCGAGTACTACGTTAGCAAAGACCATTCTATTCGTATCGAGGGATGGGATCTAGAACTAGAAGAGAATAAACGACTACCTATATCTCTACACCGACGGGATGCTGAAGTACAAGCCGAGCCGCAGGCAGAGGTCACCGAGTTCCTTACGAACTCGGGACCTGAGCTCAGTACCCATACCGAGCGTCCAGCGCTGGCCGATCGCACGCCAACGCCTGCGCCGACGCGAGCGCAAACGCCCGCGTCAGATTATGGGTCCGTGCCAGAACTGGAAACAGTGTCGTCCAGTCGGGCGAGCACGCCGGCTCCCAGCTCAACCGGCGACTGGGACATGGGCTCAGACGGCTATGCTCGAACGACGAGCGAGGATGAGCGGGAGTTCGAGGTCTTCGGGTTTGATGACGACGCACGACTACCGCCAAAGCCGTCAACGGGTACGTTTCCCGTCTGGGGACCGAAACCTGCAGAAATAGCAGTCATGAGTGCGACAATGTTAGAAACACCGACGAGATCTAACAAGGACGCAGACGCACCTGTGACTCCTACCACGACCCGGGCATCTACCACCGCGCCGCATCCACGCGACGCGCCACTGACACTTGAAGAGCTGGCGTTCGCGGACAAGATAGTCCGTGTACACGCCGCCGATGGAGAAGACGCCGCAATTGCATTTGTGTGCAACGCGAACATCAAAGTCGAGCCGGACCTAGCAAAGGAATGGGTTAGCTATGTGCTCGACGTTCGCAAGCGGAAAGGAACATTGAGTCCCACCATTGTACGCGACTTCAAGGACGGTAGGTGGCCGGGCGCGAACCCGACCACCCGCGAGAGCCCGTTCTCGAGCAAAGAGCCACCACCGCCGCCCGCGTCGGCGGTGAAGCGCCCTGCCGAGGCGGAAAACGGGCCGGAGGACACGCCAGAGGGAAAAGGAAAAGGTGTCGACCCCCGCGAACGATCCGCGGGGCCGTCGACACCGAGTAAGTCTGTGCACTTTTCACCCGAACGCACCTCTTCTCCGCCTCCGTACCGCCGCGTCGAACAACTGCGTAAGGAACCTGCAGGAGACGTCAGCATTGAAGCGCGCTGGTTTACAGAAACCGCTCCGCCTCCTGGGCATAGACGTTCCCAAGAGGCGGCGCTGCGAGCAGCGTACGCACCTCGCGCTCGAGCTGCACCTCCCGGCGGCTACTACTCTGAAGCCGCCGGTTTAGGACGTGTCGCGCCCGGAGGATACGCGCCCGACGACAGCAGTCGTCGTGCGTCGAGCGCGTACACATCCGAGGATGACTCGGACGTTGAGCGACGCGCTCGAAAGCGCGAAAGAAAACGAGCGTCTGCAAAGAGAAAGAGGGAGCGTGAGCGCGCCGCGGTATGGAGTATGGAGGAGGATACGTACCTCGTTGGGGACGAGAAGAAGACGCGCGTTATCTGGCGTCGTATTCCCGATCCCGACAAAGGCGCCCCTCCACCCAACGATGCCGATGGAGACCGCCCTCCCGACGACTCTGGAGACGACGACGACGGGGACGGCGACGACCGTCCTCCGCTGTTCGGTGGCGGAACTGGCGGCGGGCCAGGTGGAGGCGGAGCGGGAGGTGGCGGCGGACCACCGCCCCCGCCGAACAACAACAACAGTGACGACTCGTCGTCCAGCTCGGACGACGAGGACGTCAAGGCGCGACGGCGCCTGGTCGCGCAGATGAAAATCAAGCAGCCGCGCGTCTACGATGGACGCGCGGATCTCGATTACTTCGACCAGTGGTGCTACGAGGTTGATCTGTGGCGTGAAATAAACGACATAGAACTGAAATGGGTCATCCCTATGCTGTCCAGTTTCCTGGACGGCAAGGCCGCCTCGTGGTATATGAACAACGTGGTAATGAGTGACGAGCCTTGGACGTTGCGACAGCTCTTCGACGAGCTGTTCGACCATTGCTTCCCGACCGATTTCAAACAGCAATTGCGCAAGCGATTCGCGCGATCGATGCAAGGCGCGCGCAATGTTCGCGAGTTTGCGCGCGACCTTAAGGTCATGGCGCGTCGCTTCCCTGACATAGGTCAGCGGCAGTTAATACAAGTCTTATGGGAAGGCGTACATCGATATATTCGCGCCAAATGGCACGAATATGGGTTCAACATCGATGATAACACCTACGATGAGTTAGTACAGGCCGCCGAAGACTTTGAGCGCGCCGAGCGAGTACGTACCGGCGAGGACAGAAACTCCAAGCTGCCGCCGCGATGGACGGGCGGCGGTCAGCAGCGCATAGATGGCGCTCGAGCCGGAAACGGTGCTGACAACAAAATTCAGCGCTGGAAGCGAAACGAAACGAACCCACGCACCAAGAACTGGGTCCGCAGTAACGCGGTAGCCTTCGAGTCGCGCAAGCCGCGCGACGGAGGGCGATCTGGAGGGCGCGGACGCGGTGGATTCGGACGAGGGCGCGGCGGCGGCGCGCGCCAACCCCAGCGCTCGAGCAGCGCTCAAGCGCAGCGACAGGGGTCTGGAGGACCGCGCCAAACGCCCAAGTTGTCCGATGCCGAGCGCCAGCGCCTATCCGACGAGGGCAGATGCTTTATCTGCAAGGAAACGGGGCATTTCAGTCGAAATTGCCCCACCCGTCAGCATGCACGCAAGCCTGCAGGAATCGAAGCGGGCGCGGCGCACCTTGGAACGACAAGCAAGAAAACGAGCAACGCACTCCAGCTATCTGGAATGCGGCTGCTCATCGGCGCACCTGAAGACGAAACGGAATTAGCGTACGCGCACGAGGACATCGTAATAAACGTCCTACTCAACAAATTTCGCGCGTACTTTGGGCACCTGCGCGCGCCAGACGGCACCGTACGCGTGCACGTCGACCGCAGGTTCGAAGTCGAACACGACGAGCGCCGCGGTGTCTTCAGGGTATGCGACTGGGGCACCGGCGACGCGTACGAAGTGCAGCGCGCCGATTTCTTCGAATCGGCGCGCCTGACCGTGCCGCGAATAATCGAACTGTACCAGGCGCGTCAGCAGCCTGGTCGTGAACCCACGATTGAGCGCATGGCAGCGCTGAACATACCTGAGTCCGAGCGAATGGCGCCCGAGAGCGTGCCCGCGCTCTCGTACGCGAACGGTCAATTCCACGTCGTTCAAGACGTGGCGCGCGCCGAGCAGCTCGGGCTGAACGCCCAGCGCTATGTCGTAATGCAGTCCTACGGGCAGTTGTTCTTGCGGGACTTGCGCACGGCCGCGGATTATCGCGTCCCGCCCGAAATCTTGGCGGCGGGAGTCAACGTCGAAGCGGTGCTCAGGCACAATGAGCCACACAGGTTAATCGCGCCGGTAAGCATTACGCACCTTGATTGCCCACCCAACGCTGATCCACTGTTGCGCAGCGGTATCGCGCTACACGCGATTACCGCGACCTCGCCGAAGCGGCTGAGGAAGAGAGCAGCGGACGGTAAGAAGCGAAACGGAAGGGATGAAGTACAGCAGCCGCTCGAACGCACAGCGATGCGCGTTAAACGAGCTGGCCGACTAGTTCCTCGTCCGTTGGTGGTAGAGGCATTTGTACAAGGTCGTAGCGCGCGAGTGTTAATAGACACAGGTTCACTCGCAGACTTTATTTCTACTACTCTAGTAGACCAGCTTAAGATTCCCGTTAAAGCGTTAGAGCAGCCCATTCCAGTTCAACTGGCAGTAAAGGGCTCGAGGTCTAAGATTAACGTGGAGGTAACTACTAACTTTAAATACCAGGGAATAGACTGCGAGAAGAGATTTGACGTTGCGAATCTCGACAACTACGACGTGATATTGGGCACCCCGTTCTTATGGCAGCACTCAGTGCTGGTGGGACTTAACCCTTCGCGCGTAGTAATAGGACACGACGTACCTCGAGAAATCTCAGGTACGGAGACCTTCGCAATAGCCGCTGCCGCGGCTGTGATCAACGAAGAACGGCTAGAGGTGTTACGCGAGCAACTCAAGTCGGAGGCTCGCGACCTCTGTGACGACGCTTGGCTTTCAGAGTTACCGCCTCTGAGAGCTATCAATCACTCTATCCCGCTGATAGACGAAAATAAAATATATCCCTGGCGTCCGGCGCGATGTCCGGAGGCTGTGGGTCCTGTGGATTGAGAGCACTCGGCACCCCGGCACCGCAGCCGCCGCTCCACGGGATGAGCACTCGCGTGAGCGTGCAAGAAGGCGTCCTGGGCGCCTGAGCACTCACAGCACAGCTCGGTGCTCGATGGGCGCTACGAGTGCGCGAATGTGGCGTCGGACGGTCCGTCTGCGGGCGGCGTATACCGGCGGCCAAGTCACCCTTTGACGCCGGGCTCGCGCGTCGCGTCCCCGCCTGTGCACCGTCCCCGTCTGCGCCGCGACGTGCAGAGTGTGTGCGTTGCGCACACTGTCGGGGCCGCTGTCCATGGTTCATGTACTGCGTCTCGGCCACGCTCAGACCTAGGACACGGCGCGACAGGCGGCTCGCGACGCCGACCACCAACGGCGACGAGCGCATCAACGGCGACGCGCGGGGTGATCAATGTACACCCTGTCTTTACGCTACTATACACATCGTCTTGCCTGCTGAACTTGCTGCGCGCGTGCGTCGTATCGGACTTATGGGCTATGAACGTCGACGCTACGCGCTCACATTACCGCTTACATGCAAGTGGAACCGCCACGAGCGCGAAGGCAGCTTAAATTCTAAGCGCAATCTGTTGATCAAGAACACTTATAGGCGAGGCGAGCTGCCGTATATATAAGACAGTGGTCGTTCTCCGTGGTCGCTGTCGCCCTCTCGTCTGCCGGTCTCTCCTATGGCTGACGATGGTTGGGCCGCTATGCTAGACTCGGCGCATAATGGCGTGTTGCGCTTGTTCGAGGATATACTACAGCCTACTGCCGATAATTCGGTTCCATCTGAACGCGATTCGACTACGCTTCATTCCTCACTCGCGACCGGTTCGAACGACTTCGCTTCTCCGTCCCGTTTCGATGCTCGCACTTTCGTCCCTCAGCAGGGTGATACGATGCTTAACTCCCGACATCTTTTGGACCTCTACGAGACCGACTACCGCAACGACGATAATTCCACACCGCCCGACACGGTCAATAATTCTACACCCTCGTTTACACGGGACGACTCACGAACTCCTTCTCATGTAAACCACGGTATTGGTGTACTCCCTACGCCACAGGTTGATCTCTCCACGCGTCTGTCTCCTCAGGATTGGGGCGAAGCAGCTCGCCGCGAGTTGGACTCTCCACTGTCCCCGGGACTTGCGGCTGCTCCAACTCTACCTCGTCCCTCCGAGCAGCGAGGCCCCTCCAGTGCCCCAGATCCAGCCCGTTCCCCATCTCTGTCTCTTCGTACCCTGCCTGTTCCAGATCAGATGGACCCGCCGCTGCCCCAGTTCTCCGCACATCCAGAGTCGACGAAACTTCGCGGTAGCCGCTGGACAGTTACACGGGAATCCACTGTGTCGCATGTCTATATTCACCCAGCTGAATCGGTCATCGAGTATCCGCATACGGAAAGGGACAGCGTCGCACACATCTTTCCAATCACTCCACATCGCGACTCGAATACAGACCGAGTCTCGTATACCAGTCCTCTTGGAAATATCATCTACTCTCGATCCGATACTGGCTCCGCACGGCGCCGCAAGTGTCAGTTATTCACGACCGTCTTAGGGGATAAAGTTGATCCTGCCATGAGGTTTACTCGCACTGAGGGAACTTGTACGTGCAAAAGCATCACTGCGTGCATACGACTGAATTGGAAACAGGTGCCGGCGCAAAGATATGCTCGTATTCCGATCCTCACGCAGCGCGGTCGCCGCATTCATTCTGCACACCGGAACTACTTCGTCAGCGCGTGGCTAACGATGAGGCGGCGCGCGGCTTCGACGATTACTCTTGTCTCTCTCCCCGTCGCATTTTACATGAGCAGACTCTTGGAGTCGCAACCGCGCTCCGGCAACGAGGTTGCGCGTACGAGCTGAACGCGGCTGAGGCAGAGGAACTGGATCTTGATCCACGCGAGATGAAGTGCCCCGGAGAGCTGAAGGTCGTCCATGATAAAGAAGGTAACGCTACGGTGAAGTGCGTATATCTTTTCTTTGTGACACGCATTTTCTGCAATCTCATCGCTTTTACAGATGCGAGTTCTACAGTACGCGACGCCGCGGTCATCGCTATAGCGCAGACTGTATCCGCGACTGTGACGTGGAGTACCTGGAGGCACTTTTCGATAACGACAGCCCTGAGATCCAGCGAATCGAGGATCTCGCAAAGTCGGATGGGTATGGACCACTCGTTGCATGTCCATATACAACGTCGTCAAATGCGCAGCGTAAGGAATGCCGTAAGCACGTCCCACCAAGTCTGTTACCATCTCTGACACCAGTCAGCATTCCTTCATCGCCCAGCGGCGGAGGGTCCATTGCAGCATGGGACGTTGGAACCGCTCACCTGCAGCGCCAAGTTCGTTCTTTTTGCGCCTACTGGGGACGATCTGTTTCGCTGCCCTTACGTGATCTTGATCTGCACTGGCGTCCACTCGCATTCCATCCCCCTGCCGACGAAGACGCCTCTTGCAAAGCAACAGCAACTTTACGAGATTCTCTCTATGCTCGGACCTGCTCTCGCCGACCTCACCCCAAGGCGTCTCATGCGCAACGGAATCGTTCAGGCAAAGCTCAAAGAGCTACTCCCCGACATTCCGCAACCAACCCTCGCTGATCTCCATCCGTCCTTCGCGAATCGCGACCACTTAGCATCACTCATCACCCCGGTCAAGAAACAGTCCTTTCCCTCGGGCACTGACTTTGCGGGTAAGTGGTCCCCCTTTATTGTTATCTGTCCAACTCACGGTTGACTTTGTAGGGATGCAAGCGCAATATGATAGTGAACAACAGCTTCCGCGGGACGCTCAGTACATTCGTCGTGTCAAGGAAGTCACTCTCGACACAGGAGAGGTTCTCCGTTTCGTGCTCTGCATGTTTGCTGCCCAGTCGCGGAGATTCCATGACGCTATATGGCAGCTCTCGGACATTACCTTCAAGCGTGCTCCGCCATGGAACGAGTTCGTCGTTGGGGCCTGGGATCATCGCCGAAGATCTAGTACGCATATTCCATTCGTCTCCGTTTACTAAAAACTCACCACTATGTCCAGCTGATGTGTTCTGTCGCGTTTTCTGCGACTCCAAGTCCGCGGAAGCCCAGTGCTACATTCTTCTTGAGATCGACGATGTTGTGCACGAGGATACCGGCGCCTATCTCAAGTGGCGACACATCGACTCCAACTCACTGGGTGAGTTTGTAGGACGTTATGGCTTGAGCCTCGACTTGGATATTGCTGGCGCAAAAGGTACGTACTTTTTTTCCCTGGCAACGGTGTCCTAAGCCTATTTCCAGCGTACGGACTATACTTCATCGCCATTTGTCTACGCCGGTGCCCTGAGAAGTTCGATCTCCACGAGCCACTTCGACTTCTCATAAGCCTGTCGTGGTTCGAGCACCTTTGGCGCGTTGTACACGCTTGCGAGTGGCACACCGTAGTGCGCATAATGATGTCAGCAGCGACCGAGCCGGAGAAGGCAATAATGCGCGGCATGATCAACGCGTCGAAGGAGAAGATTATGCGGTCGGTGGAGCAACTGCGAGCAGGGTCTAAGGCCGCGCAAGGTATGTAATCCTACTCTAAGTGCACAATTCCGCGCTCACAGCACCGCAGACTGGGTTGAGCACAAAATCAACTCCAAGTTCATCCTACCAGCTCTATGCCGCGAGATGAGCTTCATTCCTTTGGAGATCTGGGCTATTGGAGATCGCACTACTAGCCTCTTGGAAGGCGCACACGCCGATGCGAACCTGGAAGGCAAGTTCCTGGCGCTTCTTCCGGCAGTCGAGCGCGGTCGCGCATTTGACTTTGCCCGCTGCAAGTCGTTTCAGATGATGCAGACGCACGGAATCCGCGCTCATTACCACGAGGTTACGCCCGAACGACGATCTGATAAGAAGATTCACCGTAGAGGTACTCAAACATTACTTCCCTCCTCCAGTGCTGACATATCCATAGACTTGAAAGTCTCCAAGAACCTCGCACAGCGCGACAGTGATCTTCAGAGTATTCACGACAAGATTGACGACGCAGAGAAGAAACTCGACAAGGCGATGGAGCGCGAGCGACGTGCGACATCTGCCCCTTCTCGATTGAAGGCCCGAGCTGCGATTGACAAGTTACAACGCACTATCGCTCAGCTTCGTGATCGTGGAGCCACTCTTCCCCTCGGTACCGGTCGCGTTCCATGCATTATAGATCCAGACGCGATGGATGCACTCTCGCCCTCTACTAGCTTCGATGACCAGGACGACATGCTCTTCTTTCCTCCATCTCCTCCCGCTGCAACCTCTTCGTACTTGCACCCTTCGACGGACATCCCCACCAACCCGACGCTTTCCACCGCCAATGCGATAGCCGTATGCGTAGCGCGTGGAGGTCATCAGTATGACTATTACGATCCGAGCGCTGTCAACTCACTTTCCCTTTGCGGAGGATTCTACGTTATCGAAGGCGCACCGACGTACGACTTGTCGCACATGTGGCACACATTTGACGAGAACACTCCGTACACTCCTTCTCCGCGCACTAGTGATCCTTTGGTATCGTCCATTGACGAGAATAGCGAGCTAGCTCTCGCAATGATTCCTTTTAATCAGTAGAACTACTCTTTCCGTTCTCATGATAATGATAAGAGTTTACTTTCCTCTCATTCTACACGTGCGTAACGACGCGGCGCGTTGCTGCTCCGGAGTCAGGTTATCATCGGAATCTATTATGCATGTGCTCGCAAATTATTCCAATAGGAAATAGTAGTCACTGGATGACCGAATGTCGTTGCTTGGAGCCACTGTCCCGTTTAGGCAATTTTTCCCCACGGGGTCACGCAGGATCGGCGGGCTCCGGCTGCGTGAGCCCGTGGGAAAGCAAGATTCCCGCCGTTCTGTGCATTCCCCTCACTAATGCAAGTCATAATTAGAAGTCCTATATATCTGAGCTGCCAATTCCTTCTCCACAGCCCATGGGTTATTCGGGAACCCAGTCAAATTCCAAAAGCCTTTCTCAAGACGATTTGACGGGCATTCCCCTAGAGTACAGACATGAGTGATGGTGGGAAACGTTATGATGTACCTAGCAATGCTCTAGATGTGCCCACATGAGTTGGCATGCATGCAACTGGTACATGTCCATTGTTGTACGCGAAAGCTCACGAACGAAGTCCTTCAGTCTCCTGTCAATGCTGCAATGCGTCAAAACCCTCTCCAAGTGTTCTGTAATGACCCTGTAATGTTCTCTCAATTTCTATGACTTGATCTGGTTTACTATTGCAATTGCCAGATGTTGCGCTCGGCCGAGCGCAACAATCACGCGTCACATTTGGTCACAGCTCATGGAAGCAATATCATCTGCGCGTACTGTATGGTTGGCGACGCAAACGGGAGTCGCAAACGGGAGTCACATCGGTGGGGGAGGGGAGGCGCGTTGTGTGCGCAGTTTCTACAACGAACGCGTCGTAACGTGCGCTCGCAGTGCGTCGGCGCGCGCTGGCCGTGTATAAATAATTTAAGGCTCCAACCCATTACATTACCATTACGGCCCTCAGTTAATAAATGATATTAAGTAATGCAATGGGTTGTAACCCATTATAACTAGTTATATTTGAGCGTGCACATGTCCGCTGCGGCGGGTCTTCCCGCCACACTGTCTCCTACTTTTTCTCCACAACCAGGGACCCGGGACTTGAGCGCCGTCACGAGTGGTATAACAGGTCCATATGCCTTAGATCTATATAGGTTTTGGGATGCGGAAATTGCAGCCTTTCCTGGTACTGACCGGGCAGTCCGGGTTCTGCCTGCGGAGCCATTCTATATTTACCGCGCGGACCAGCCTTTAGTTGTGCACAAGACTTCATATATGGACCATACTAGCTGCAAAATAATGTCTGACAAAAGTAGTTGAGCTTGCTCTTCTGTGCCAGGGCGCAGTACACTATCGAAGGCGGGGCTTTGGCACGGCGTCACAAGGTCTCTGGTCGATCCAGATTCCTCAATAGCCGCCTTCGTAGTGCCGTATTGACATCATCCTCTCGTGAGTCGTCGACCTCAACACCCTCTTGCCTAATACAGCGCCCGACATCAAGTCCTTACAACTAGGCGCCTGGCCAGCAAGGTACATTTGTCTCATGCACGCTCCCTTGTCATGTCCTCGCTAAAGGCTCAATGAAGCGTATAATTGCTCATCGGCGACGCGCCTGCGCGCCTGCTGCCGATCGGGCTCGACAGACTACGTATCTGAGCACGAGTCGTGGAGAGTGTAAGATGGATTGTGTGCGTCGTCGTCGCGTGCGTCGAGCTCGTCATGCTCGATATTTTGGGCGCAAAACCCTAAAGCACAAGGGCCGTAATCTTCTTTGGATAGGACGAGTCAATACGTGTATTCGGAAAATAGTTAGGAAGGTTCAGTGGACATGGAGTTCATGGGATCAGTACTTCTAATTCTAATGCATGTGGCTAAAGCTTGTAATCAAGCGCTGCTGGATGAACCAGACGCGCATGGGTAATCATCTTCAGCTTCGAAGACAAAACGGCGACAGGTACCGGTGCGAATGTGATCGCGCATCGCAGCTGGCAAAGCGACAATGTCGCAGTACTTGCAGTGCTGCAAGAGACGGTGAAGGGAAGGGAGAAAGTCGATATGAAGACCCGATGCGCTGTTCAGAGCCACAAGAGCGCGAGTCTCAATCAAGCCCGCGGTATTCATGGCTTGAATGGGCATTGTTGGAGTCTCCTGCGCAAACGTCGCGAGGCCGGGTGGAACAGTCGGGCGAGCGCCTTCATTGTCTTCGTCGTCCTCAAGGTAGTCCGCTGTATTAACGGTAAGAAACAGGAACACTAAGGAAGGGAAACTGCACACCGTAAGTATAGAGATACTCGGGCGGCGCCTCAAACGAAAAGCCTAAGACAGAGATGAGTATGAAGAGGCTCAACGTCGACGATAACCTACTGGGGTTGAAGACACGGCGGTGTAGAGCCATAGCGGGAGATGTATCGAGGGGTGCTTCAAATAATATTAGAGGAAGGTTGCGATGCGTAGACATGAGTCTCACCCTCGTAAAAGCAGTCTTCCTCGCCCAAATTGTGCTTGCAGACAAACTTGTAGCATCTCTTGCCTCGGACCGTCTCCGCCACCAGCTTGCTCTCGCATTCCTCCCGAGTGAGAAATCCGCTTCGGCCGTGAAGACAGAGCGGTGGCGAGATGTCGCGCTCAGCCATGAACACGCGAAGTCCGCTGGCAGCAACATAGGAGCCCAGACGCGGAGAACGGTCATGCATGGGCCTAGCAGAAACCACCATATCATACTCTTAGGCACTAGTCCACGCACGCGCAGAACACTCACCATTGCCACTGCCTCAGCGCATTTGCCTCATGGCTCCATCCTAAGATGATGCCAGAGTCCTTGGCCGACGACTCGATGCGACGAAGAAAACCTTGGATCTCGCCGGAGGCGAGGAGAATGCGTGCGACACGACGAGCAGGGGATATAGCGTACGGCGCGCCAGGAGCCGAAGCGACGGTGAGAGCACGGCGACGACCGCCAGAACGACGAGGAGCACTGTAGGTGAACGACGACATGGCAATGAGAGCTGTAGGGTAGATGCAGATAGGGACTTGCAATGCATTCCGTCGCTCACAGGGCTGGCCTTTTATAGCAGACGGCCCTCAAGGGACGTGGGACTTAGATTTTTGGACAGCTGTGGCGTCGCAGTTGGGCGCCTGAGCACTCGACACGCCGATAAAGCCGGGGCGGTCGCTGGCTCGCTCCGTAGTCGTGCCCGACACCGTCGCCGAACGCGCTTCTGCGAGTGCTCAGATGATGGCGCTGTGACGTGCACAGCCCGAGTGGAAAGGACCCGAGTGCTCATCGAGAAGCCCGTCTGCCGGGCTGCCGTGATGCCGAGTGCTCAGATACTACCCCGTCCACCCGGAGGCCATGCGGGATCTTTGGAGCAAAAAGAAGCAAGCATACCTTGATACTGGACGCTGGAGACACGCGTCTGGTACAAGCTGTACACCTCTGTTAATCATCCCAAAACCTCCGAAGGGCGACGGGGTCCTCCGGATGAGGACAGTTGTTGACAAGCGGGCGCAGAACGCCAACACGAAGAAGATCGCCACGCCTCTTCCTGACATTGACACAATACTCCGGAACGTGGTCCGACACAAATGGAGAAGTCTTATAGACGGAAAGGATGCGTATGAACAAATTCGAGTAATACCGGAGCATGTACCTCGTACGCTGTTCAATACGCCGGACGGAACGATGGAGAGCCTCGTGATGCAGATAGGCGACTGCAACGGCTCTGCAACATATCAAATGCTTATGAACCACATATTCTCCGAGCATTTGGGTGTTTGGATGGACGTTTATCTGGACGATATCATAGTCTATTCAGATACCGTGGAGGACCATGTCAAGCACATCCGGATCGTATTCGACATCCTGAGGAAGAACAAATTCTACCTCAGCGTTGAGAAGATGCAGCTCTTTGCTAAGGAGCTTAAAATTCTCGGACACATTATAGATGAAGACGGAATTCGAATGGATCCCAACAAAGTGGATTCTGTCGCACGATGGAAAACACCGACGTCGCGCGCCCTGCTACAGAGTTTCCTAGGCGCTGTTGGATTCCTTGCACCAGACTGCTTCGGAATACGAATTCCAATGGGGGTACTCACTCCTCTCACTGGCAAAAATCGTCCATGGCGCTGGGGAGCGACTGAACAGCGCGCATTTGAAGAGATACAGAAGTTAGTAGTTTCGTGGCGCGATCAACACCGTGTCGCCCTCAACTACAACTCTAATGCGCCTAGGATCAACCTAGTAACTGATGCCAGTTTAACTGGTGGCAGTGGCTTCATCTCGCAAGGTGAAGAACTAGCAAAGTCAAAGGTAGTAGCGTTCTGGAGTGGGAAGTTCAACCCTGCACAGCAGAACTACCCAGTACATGAGCTCGAACTACTTGCTATAGTCGAGTCTCTGAAGCGGTTCCGAGGCATGTTGCATGGAACCAAGTTTCGTATTTGCACCGATCATAAGGCGCTCCAGCACTTCATGACACAGAAGAACCTCTCCTCGCGTCAGAGCCGTTGGCTTGACGTCCTAAACGAATTTGACTTCGAAATATTCTATATTCCGGGCAAAACTAATGTGCTGGCAGATGCGCTGTCTCGGTTATACAGTGAAGACGCACCTGGAACCGTGCGCGCTGACTCAGAGCACATTATAGAAGCCGCCGATGAGGATGACTCAGCGATGAGGGTCTCCAATTTCGATATTGGCGTGCCGAATGCATGCCGTTTCTCAGCCCCAGTATTGACCGGAGCTGAGGCCGTTTGCGCCGCAACCGGATTCGGGCCGGAACCCGGTTCCCAAAACGGAATCCTAGATGGAATTCCACCTGCGCGACCAAAACGGAAAGCCGGCCAGGTCGCCGAGCGCGCCTGGGCCTGGCTCAAACCTCGGAGCAAGCTGCCTGCCCCTCAACACGAGGCAGGTCAGCTGAGAGCGCGTGAGAACGAGAACGCGCGTAAAGAACAAGACACACCTGGTGCAGATGTGCCAGCAATTTCGGCAGAAGAGCTGGAGGGCGCAAACCAGGACCCTAAAACTGACACTTTCCAACACGTGTTAGAACCCGAAATAGACGAACCCGAAGAAGAGCCGCTCGAGTACGGAGATGCCGCGCTGGGCTCAGTGGTTAATGATGCTGAGCCGGAAATCCATATTCCGGGCTCGTTTGCGCGACACTACGCGCAAGACAACTTCTTCAAAGGCATCATTGCAAAACCTAACGACTTCACAAATTTTCGACTTGACGGCGATCTGTTGTACATTATAACAGGAGAAGAACGGCTGGTCTGTGTGCCAGAATTCACGCACAATGGCCGTAGCGTCAAAGAAATAATAATTCAGCAGGCTCACAGTGTAATTGCGCACTTAGGAGCAAGTAAGACTCTACAATACATCAGGACTTACTTTTGGTGGAAGGGAATGGCCGCAGATATCGACCACTACTGCAAAACGTGCAGCACTTGCGCGTTCAGCAAGTCGTCAACTCAGGCTCCCATGGGAAAGTTGAAGACGCTGCCTATTCCAAGCAGACCGTGGGAGTCAATTGGAGTTGACTTTGTGGGCCCTCTGCCAGCGTCGTTCAACCGAGTCGGCCGATTCAATATGCTGTGTGTGATTATAGACCACTTGACGTCTATGGTACATCTAGTACCGACTCACGACACCGACACAGCAGAGAAAATCGCTGAGGCCTTATACGAACATGTGTATAAGTTACACGGTTGGCCCGAGCGGATTGTAAGCGACAGGGACTCGCTATTCACAAGCGGGTTCTGGAAGCAACTTCACGATCTCTCAGGTGTAGAGCTACGTATGTCAACTGCTTATCACCCTGAGACGGACGGCGCAACTGAGCGCGCAAACCGTACTATCATGACCATGATACGGGCATGCGCGCTCGAGGATCAACACGAATGGGCGCGAAAGCTTCCTTCTATTGAATTCGCACTGAATTCGGCTGTGTCAGACACGACGGGATTCTCGCCGTTCTATTTTGAATTATGGTCAGGTCCCGCGAGCGCTCAAATGGGACACCCGGAGTAAATACCCGGGAGTCCGAAAGTTTGCGCAACGCATGAAAGAAGCAATCATGCTTGCGCATGATAGCATTATTGACGCCCGCGTAAAGCAAACACGTCAAGCTAATCGCCATAGACGTGTTGCACCCTTCGCAAAAGGAGACTACGTGTACCTGTCAACCAAAAACCTGTCGCTACCACCGGGCACCTCACGGAAAATGTCCCCAAAGTATATTGGGCCATTCCTGATTACTCAAGAGATGGTGCCAGGATCGTCATACCGCCTAGATCTCACCCCAGATCTTGTGGCGCGTGGGATCAACCCGACGTTCCACGCGTCCCTTCTGCGGATATGCCGGGAAAACGAAGACAGTCGTTTCCCCGGTCGCCAATTGCACGAGATCACCGGATTTAGATCACGTGCCAAAACCTGGGCTGTGCTGGAGATTACGGACCATTACGGGAAAGGACGCGAGCTGCTGTTCGAAGTAAAATGGTCTACCGGGCATGTAACATGGGAGAGGCTACGAGAAGTAAAGAAATTAGTTGCTCTGGACAACTACTTACAAGCCATGGGTGTCGATAAGGTGACGGACTTACCAGTCGGGCGAGGAAAACCCGGTCCGATCCCGCGATGATTAGACAAGTGATTGCGCAATGCGACCTCCGCGTGGGATTCCAGAATACTCGAGCGCATATTGAGCTTTACTTATAAGGAATATACCTCCGGATTGTACGAGATAGTATAAAAGGAGGACGGATGCTCCAACGAAAATCACGTACATCATCAGTACCTCGCACCAGTCCACCGCCTTGCACCCTTACATACCTCTCGCCCTCATCGCCCATGTCGTTCTCCAACGCGCAGAGTGCTATGGTACGACGTCAAGACTTTCGTCGTGCAAGGCAACAATTTACTGACGCACCTTCGCCTCGTCACAGCCCCCGTCCTACACGACGGCAGCCACCGAGGCCCCCGCGCTCACCCTCCCGTCCGCCCTCGACATCCCGTTCAACGCCTCGCCCGAGCAGCGCAGCGCTGTTATCGCCCTGCTCAACCAGTTGAGCGCTGATATCCGGCGCGTCATTATCGGGCTGTCGGGCGTCGACAACGAGACACGCGGCATGAACTATACTCTTGACGGCCTGTTCCACCTGGTCAGCGACGTCGAGGAGCTTGCGAAGGCTATCAGCGAAGGGCTCGTCGACATTCACGAGCATCTGATCGACATCACGCACCGTGTCGACCTTGCCCAGCCGTTCCTCCAGCGCATTGACGCGCGCGTCAACACCCTCCTCTCGAACGCCGCTGTTAACGAGACGGCCGCGAACCTTCAGCGCGTCGCGACCAACGGCGTGCGCGACGTGGCGAACAAGAACGCGGGGGCGCTCTCGCGACTCGAGGAGGCCGCGCGCAACCACGAGGCGAACTTCGCTACCGCCTCAACCGTTATCGCGCGTCTCGAGGTCGCGAGCTCCCAGCAGTCGCAGAGGCTTGCCGCAACGACCGCGCTGCTCGAAGTATCGGCCAAGAACATTGCTGCAGCCGTCGAGGACGCGAAGAATGAGATCATCGCGCTCACCGCGTCGTTCCGCTTGGACGTCGCCGTCGCCCTCAAGGACATCCGCGAGGAGATGCACTCGCTTAGGGTGTACCAGAGTGACCTCGCAAAGTCGCTCGGCGACTTCCTCGTCTTGAACCGCGAGCTGCGCGATGCGGTCGCGGGTTCTCCCCCATCGCCTCTCTCACCTCTTACACCGTCTCCTCCCGCGTCCACCGTCGCCTCAACGTCGTCATCTACGTCGGCCAACTCACCTGTACGTCGGCCCCGCGCTATATTGCGTCCTATGCCTTACACGACGCAGAAGCGCATCGCGAAGTCCAAGGCCAAGTCGGCGATCACGGCGCTCTACAACGACATCGACGGCGAGGACGAGCTCGTCGACGACGACAACTGAGTCACGCTGTGGGCGGCACGGTTGCGGGACACGGGTCGAGCTGTATCTCGACCGGAGGGCGTTTGTAAGGGTACACCGCACCCGTCCCACCCTGAGAGCGCTCCTCCGTTATGCATTACCATTTCTTGACTTGAAAGGCACCGTAGATAAGTAACAAAAACAACTAAAAACATGTAACGACTCTCAATCTGTTTTGTCACCGCGTTTTGTCATTGCCATCGATTTGTCATTCGGCTGCAATCGCCCAACTGTTTCTCGGCACAGTTGAGAAACAGTTGAGCGCGGGAATTGATTAGTCATCAGCCATAGCCACTTGCAAAAGGATACCATTGCGAGGGTTGAACCAGCGTCGTCTCAATTATAAGAGTGACACTTTACCAACTGAGCTATACTGACTTGAAGTACCTGTAATCACACTTCAACAGTATCGCACGCGCTGGTCCGGACTTCAGACCAAAGTCTGAAGTCTGGCTTAGTCACACGTTGCTGACTAATACATTACAGTGATTATCTTATCATTCCCCTTAGTTCTACTCTATTCCTCTGGCTTAGTAAGCGCCTTGTGGCGCTAGTATATAAGGAGCTGTACATAGGCCCAAGAGAGGGCAGATTTGGAATACGGGACATAGTCTCATTCAACCTTGTGTGATTCTCTACTCTCGTTCTCTAAATCTCTATCGTAACGCGAACGCGACCATCGGTAAGTACTGCGGACTAGTGTACTAGTCTTCCAGTAGCAATACAATTTCATTGTTCTATTGTCACTCGGCGAGCGGTGCTCGCCGATGTGTCGCGGACCTTACACAAAGCCTGCGCTGATGTCCGCGGAAGTACCTTAGTTCTTGCGTTAAAGCACATGACTGTGTCACCGGGAAGACAGCAGGAGGTCAGTGTGCATTATTATCTAGGAGCAAGCTCACGCGCCGCGCAGCAAATCAGCAGGGAGGTCGATGTATGGAGCTCCGCGAATGACCACTGCCACCCCCGCCTCCAACCTCTTCTCGGCGTCCTTCGGGAAGACTTCGACAATGCGGGAGATCACCTTCTAGCCTCTCCATGGGCCGAAAACGGCAACATGCTTGACTATCTGCGAAACACCTCTACGGCATGTCGAATAGCATTGGTGTGTCACACGCCTGTTCCAGCCGATTCGTATTAAGTCGGTTTCTAGATTCACCAGGTTGCCGAGGCCCTCGACTACCTACATTCCACGCTTGCGATTGTCCACGGGGACGTGAAATGCGTTCGTTGTTTACATTTGCCGTGCCCCGACGCTTACCCCGCAGCAGGAGAACGTCCTAATCGATGGGCAGGGTAATGCTCAACTGACAGACTTTGGACTGAGCACGTTCACGTGGAAGGAGAAAGACGAGGAAACAACTGCAACGAGCTTGCGCATCCAGTACACGACGGATTTCAGCGCGCCCGAACTCTTGACGGACTCTGCGTTCGGCAGTGACAGAAGGCGCTCAAAGACGGTAGAGACCGATGTATATGCGTACGGCATGCTTGTTCTGCAGGTGAGGGCAGGCTTCACTATCATTGGATACGGTACTGATCTCATTTGGGTAGGCATTCACCCTTCGCCGACCATGGTATCATCTCGACAACGACGTGCAGTTGATAATGTCGGTCACTACCGGGGCGAGGCCAGAGCGTCCCACTCCAGATCTGGACGCAGCGTTTCCCGGACTGGACGATGCTTTATGGACGCTGTGTCTTCAGTGCTGGGACGCAACGCCCTCACAAAGACCGACCATGCGGACCATCGTGGAAAATATCCCGACGTCTCATCCCTCGCCTTGCTATGCTGAACCCTGCGCCTTCGCAGAGGCGTCGGGCACGTCGTTCTTGGCGCATCACTTCCCTCGGACCCCGCCTTCGAACTTGACCACCACAGAGGCTTGCAACGTGGTACCAGAGCTTTCTACAGACATTTGCACAACTTCGCCGCTCGATCTAGCGGAAAACACATCAGCCCAGCTCGCGGCGACTGGCAGTCTCAAGCGGAGGCGATCAGACAGCGATGCATCTTGTGACAGGGACTCTAAACGTGTTTGTCTAGACGTTTAAACCGCTAGATCTCCTATAAATACGGTCTTCTCTCAGCGACCGACTATTGCGCAAAGGCGTGTATCCCACTACTTGAGCAATATATTCTCGTGGTATGCGGTGTATGGTTTTCGTCCACCGTCATCATTCCGATCGTCTGCCTGTGCGCTCTTGATACAGAGAATGTCATTGATAGTATACGTCTTAGGAAGTGAGGAGTCGTTAGCCATCTCCAGATCAATACCGTCGCGGAGATGATTTGATCTGAGTTTTCCGAGTCGACCGTGTTCGAACCCTAAATCGCCTTCTTACCTTCGACCAGCGCAGTCCAGCGCGCCGTTTGACGTCTGTCGCCTGTGAAGTCCTTGCTGATCTATTCCCTTTCGGTCATCCGGACCGAACACCTTGTTGAATCTGCTGTGGGCGCACCTGCCAGACCAGAGCTCCTGAACTTGAAGCACTGCGCTTTGTCAGCTATCCAGATATCCATGGCGCAATCTGTCGGCTACTTTGCGAATCACAGGCCTCCGGGATGCCTCGCTTCCAGCGCAGCCGGATGACGAAGTATTCTGCTTACCAAGCGTCCCCGGGCCGTAAGGCGTATAAATCGAAAGCAAGGAGCTAAGCATCCCGAAGTCTGCCCTGATTCGAAACCCAATGGCTCCCGTGCGCAACTCCCGTGTCTTGTTCAACTCTGTCCCAGAGGGCGCGTCACGTCCTGGCGAGCCCATCGCTCCTTGATCTAACAGACGAACGCACAGGCTACCCTGTCCCCGGCGAAACCCTCGTCACCGACCATTCGCAGACGATTGACCTCGACAATGTATCGCTCGATGGCGGCAAGGTCCTCGCAAAGGTTCTCGCCATTAGCGTCGACCCGTACCTCCGCGGCAGGATGCGCGAGGCGAGCAAGAAGACGTACAATGTACCAGACTTCGCCTTTAACCTCCAACCAAACGCTGACATGCTTTCCATACGTATAGGATGCGTTCAAACTCGGGGATCCGTACGTACATAATGGTTCCCAAAGCCTATACGCATCTGATCGTTTACAGGATCTCCAATTTCGCAGTTGTTAAGGTCCTTCGCTCCGACAACCCCTCGTACAAGCCAGGGCAACATCTGTATGGCTTTGCAGGTACGTCGTCCTTGTTTCAATCGAAGACCTACAGTAGCTGATTGCAGTCTGACTACAGACTTCGCGGAGTATATCGTCATATCCGAGCCGTCTCATTGGCGCGTGTTGCCAGAAAACTCCAACGTTCCGTGGTCCGTTTACGTCGGTGTAGCCGGCATGCCTGGTTCGTCCACTCAATTTGGACCGCCTTGTCACAACTGAAGCAATTCGTAGGCAAGACAGCTGTCTACGGATGGAAAGAGGTCGCTCAGGCGAAGAAGGTACTGCACATGAACGCTCCCGTTCGTGCCCCGGCTGAACACACGATTGATAGGGGGAGACCGTCTACGTCTCCACTGCTGCTGGACCCGTCGGCTCGTACGTTACAGTCGAGAGTTCGGAGCGAGCGAGTACTGACGAAATCGGCAGGATGGTCGTGCAGATTGCCAAGGCAGAAGGTCTCAAGGTCATCGCTTCGGCTGGGCAGGAGTCGAAGCTCGATTTCCTGCGCCAGATTGGTGCAGATGTCGTTTTCAACTACAAGACCACCGACCTCGCCACCGTGCTTGAGGAGCATGGCCCGATCGACATGTGATTCTGCTCTTTTGTGTCCCTCGTATGTTGAGCTAACGGTGCGCGCGCAGATACTGGGACCACGTTGGCAACAAGACTCTCAGCACGGTCCTCGACCATATGAATACTTTCGGCCGCGTCGTCATCATCGGCGCGATCGCATCATACAACGGCCAGCCAGACCCCATCTACGTTCGCTTCTCCATCGTACCCCTTTTGTTCGCATGTCTGACTGACACCTACCCGTACAGAACTTGGCGACCGCCTTGTGGAAGCGCTTGACTCTCCGCGGGTTCATTGTTAGCGACCACGAGAAGCAGTACGCGGACGAGTTCTATGCCACGATCCCGGAGAAGATCGCGAAGGGAGAGTTCAAATACACCGAGACCATCGTCCGCAGTCTTGACGATGCGCCCCAACTTGTGACCGATGTGCAGAAGGGCAACAACACGGGCAAGGCCGTCATCATTCTTGCAGATGATTGATGGTATCCCCAGACTGCGTCTAAACTGTGTAATTTTATCTGTGCAAGGCCGTCTCGTTGCCAATCCAACGTCACTCGAAACTCTGCTCTGTCAGAAATTGCTCCCGCGAAAGCTCGCTGCGCCCCAGATCATCTGTTATCTTGGAGTCGACGGATCGACAGATCCGGCCCACTACCTCGGACCGGAGAGAAGAACCTCCTCGCGAGCGTCAACGGAGCGGAATCTCGTCCACGTGTGTTTGAAAGATGCAGAAGCACATCTGGGATCACGGTGTTCCGACCCTCGTCCCACGGAGATTGATGCCAGTGCGCTCGTATCGCTGAGAAAGCACATTTTCCCACGTCTCAAACGCGACCAGCATCGGACGAAGCGCCGCGACCTGGCATGTGGACCTGTGGATCGCCGCCCGTACGTACTGCACATCTGCATGGCGTTTCAGGCGCGAGAGATCTACGTGTCCGTCTCCAGGTGCAGCCTCGTGTTCACTGCGGCTGGGAGCAACTCAGAAATGCGTTGTTTCGGTCGTCAGGCTAGCATCGTTGTTCTACTGGAGATAATCATGAGATCAATGTTTCATCTGCGCTGGGCTGGCAGCGTTCTCTGTGTTCTCCGAGAGATAGGGGCTTAACGTTCGGCGTGATCTACTAACTATTCATTGCAACTCTCTTCGCGGACAGCACGCGAACTCTGTATACTGTAGACGAGTGTGTACCGTGACACTGGTAGTCCGTGGCGACGCATGCATGCCGGAAATGAATGTGGATCTGTCAGAGTCCTTTAGACTGTTGCACCGAGGGAGCGGAAGAAGCGCCGGGAGTCCGCACGGATCACGATCTTACAAGCATGGACCCACAAAGATTTACATAGGGGACAAACATTGGGGCAGTATATCTTCCGCTTCCCTTCCTTTCTGTCAGTGACGGTGTCACTGCGAGTCCTGCTGCGCGCATGCACGCGGTGCGCGCGCGGCGCATGTGCAGTCTCTCGAGCAAGGCCTGTTGATGATTTCACAAAGTTTCTCTCAAAGCCCAACGCAAATTCTGCTCCCTACTGCAGCCTAATGAGCCGCCAGTGTCCAACGCAATCAAATGACGAGAACTCGAAGACAACTGAGTCGCAGCCACTTTACCCGCTGTCGTACTCTAGCCGCCTTGGGAATTCGGCGGTGGATCAGAAGCGTTGTGCGCTACGTCGAAGTCGCAACAACCCTGCAGGCACAAAACGTGACCTCAAAATGTCCAAATGGTCGATTTCTTTCTAACAGGTTCGGCTGCGGATTACAGGAGGGAGGGAACATTCGAGCTTCTACCCACACATGGATAGAGGTACGCTGTCAATCAAGAGCTATATTCGACAGCAAAAGCAAGGTTCCCGGCAGCTGTACTAGGATTTGTCTATGTTGATCCTGTGGCTATAGAGCGATACCGCTTGCCACACGATAAACCCTGAAAAGCAACGGCCCTCGGATTGAACGCCAACTGTCTGCGGTCGGCGTTCATGTTCGTTCTCAGGCTGCGAAAAACATGGCGCATGCGGTGCAACGGGATCCTCGAGGCTGAGAAGTAGTACAGCGCTTGATCTGAAGAAACTTCTGTGTCGAAAGTCGACTTGCGTGCGGCACCGAGAAGAAGAACCCAAACATGGAGTGGCAGAGGCTCATCACAAAAGCGGATGCCCGAAGCATTCCCGCTCCGTATACGTATGCTAGGTAGTTGCGGGATTGCGCGAAAGAGAATCAAAGTTCCTGGCCGGTGTCGCTGTCAGTAGAAAGACTTTCGGCGAACAGCATTCATAGAAGCAGTGATCGATCGTCGTATCCGCGGCGTATAGAGTGGGGCTACAGAGAGGATAATATCTGCATTTGCGTCGGTCTTGAAGTTTGTTCCGCCTAGCGAAGCGTCGACGGAAAGTCGAATGTGGTCCAGATCGATGGGCCACAGTTCACAGAGCGACGACATCATGCTTCTTGAGCGCCAACAGGGTCTGAAGACGACCTAGGCGTATCCTCGTTGTACCCCAATGAGAAGGTAACAGCGGAGGCGACACGAACCCTCGACACGAACCCTGAACGCTGTTGTTCATGGACCTGTGACACGTCTTTAGGCTTTAGTTAAAGTCAGAGGTAGCTCACTGCGTCTTTGCAGGACTCCTCTAACCCTATAACTGTCACCGGCGAGTCCTGAGCCCCCTTTTGGATACGGAGCCGCAGAAGTCCAGGTTAGGCACTGTCAAGGAAGAGAAGGGCCGCTCCTATTCCGTCGCGCGATACTCCGTAGAGAGATGACAGTTTCCGCTGTCGTGGAAGAAGGGCAGAAGAACCCATCTGTACCCGAGCTCCCGATCGACAGATCAGACCTCCTGCACCGCACGAAGCCGAGTGAAACCCGCCTCGGCACTCGAGGAGGCACAGAGCAAGAAAACTCGATAGGGGAGGAGAAAGTGGGCACGTCAGGAAGGCGTCAGGTGTTTCAAAGCCGCAACTCCAAGTTTCCGGTTCCGGTTCGTTGTTCTTTTGACGGCCGAAGTGAGCAGAGAACGCCACATGCACGTCGTACTCTCTGTATGCATCAAGCGCAAGGTACGCGACGACGGAGGGCCCAGGAACTGGAGACGCCGCCTCGCCCGCAACACGTTGGCCGTGGGATACCTTCTGCAACACATGGCTGCACCGTGATCGGAGTCTCGTTGTGAGCGCCAGAGGCAGGAGCCAAGACGTTTCACCACGAGGGTGACAATCCTCCCGCGATACATGAGGTTACGCTTTCGGGAGCGACGAGCATCCCCCACACGGAGGCCCGAGTTTCGTCTCGACACGGTCACTGGACACGCTCAAGTTCCTCCGATCTAGAATCAGTTAGTCGATGGCCGCTTGTTTTTGCACCGGCGAGGTGATGATCGCTGCCACTGGGGTCGCCAACATGGGGAGCGCTCCCGCGACAGTCTTCGAAAAGCCGCGCGACGGCAGTGCATATTCCGGTTTATTACTCGCTGGGCCGTCCTGCATGCCGTGCGCAACTGGGGAGACCGTTGTGCGCGCACGGACCAGCGACACGGGTCTGGACTTGGGACGGGATTGCATGATGAGCATGGATCGTAAAGTGATATTTCGTTGCGCAGAGCGGCGCATAAAAAAGAAATGTAAGTCAAACAACACATGGAAGGGCGACAAGTAGTGGGCATAGTGAACGGGAGCGTGAACGGTCCGCAGACACAAGCGTACGATAGGGAAAGCACGAACGTATGGGGATGTGGAGAGCATATGTGCGGGCATGTACATTCCATATTATCCGAACAAAGAGAATAGCGTGAATATGTGGGCACTTTTGGAGAGCGATGTAGAGGGTGGTGGGTATAGAGCGTGAAGAGCGAGTAGAGCGAGACTAGATGCGCAAAGCGGGGCATAACGGGAAGGCAGGAAAGAGTAGGCGAGAGCGTGACGAACAGGAAAGCAGGGCGTGGGACGAAGACAGACAACAATTACGCAATGGAAAAGGGGAGGGATGGGAGCAGACGGGAGTGGACGCGCATCGGAGGATGCGAGTTCGTGACAGTGACGGCGACGAAAAAGGACATCCGTCGTCCGATGGCAGCACGATGGGCCGGGTGCCCGTGGGAAACACGCGGGGGAGATGAGAAGATACGGTAGGATTCGTCCTCCCCGACACGTTGGCGAGTTGCGGGTGCAGAAGGCTGATGCCTGAAGGGATGCGATGTGCAAGCTTTTCGTGCATCGTCCCACCGCCGCGGGCAGCAGCAACGGCCGCACTAGATCGGCATGTTATCCTCGAACGACGGCGGGAACGTCGGGCTGAAAAGGACACTGCCCGACTCGGCGTCGGAGGTGTCGGCAGCGCGCGTGACGAAGATGGTGTCGTCCAACAACGAAGGCGACGAGCTACCGAATGAGCGTAGAATAGGCGAGGGGGAGGGAGCGCTATCGTAAGCGTCCGCCATGAAGGACGCGTAGAACAATGGCGGCGGTGTCGCCCCGGCGAGAGTAGACGACGAGGGCGATGGTGCGCTGATGCGTGACGACGACGACGACGACGACGACCGGTCGAAGGCGGTTGTCGTCCTCGTGGGACCGCCGCGCGGCTGGGAGTGCAAAGCAGGCGCGAGGCCGGGTGGGTAAAGGGACGAGGACAAGGCGGCCGCGGGGGAGGCGAGCGCGGTGCTGCCGAACATGGTCGTGATGTGCTCCACCCCGCTCTCGCGTGTGATGGACGGGGCTGACACGTTCAAGCCGTGCGCGGCCCCGGACGCGGGGTAGCCGGAATTCATGGCCTTATTAGGGTGGGGAAGTGAGGGCTGGTGTGGCAACGCGAGCGTCAGCGACAACGGACACACATGAACCCTTGATGCACTCACCGCGCTCGTGCGCCTGCCCTTGGCAACTCTGAAGGCCCCGGCGGGAGGGCGGCCGTCAGAGACAGCGCGTGGGCGAAATCCGACAGTGAGGAAGGCCGTGTTGTCGACGTCGGGTAGCGCAACGGACGGATCCAAGGGCGAGGGGTAGAAGGGGGAAGGTAGCTGCGAAGCCGACGACAGAGACGATCCCGGGCTGATGCTGGCGCTGAGGAACGGTGGCGACGCCGCGGGGCTGTCGGGGATGGAGACGGCGAGCGACGGCGTGCTGATAGCGAAGGGTTTCTCGGGGAGCTCGGTCGGAATGGGGAGGTTGGTGTGGCCAAACTGTGCGAGTCGGTCGATGAGCCAGGCGACCTTGTAATTAAGCAACTCGTTCTCCTTGGCGCTGTTGCGCAGCTCGGTCTCGAGGCCCTCTATGGTCTTGTTGAACTCGTCGGCCTGCGCTTTGTCGATTGCGCGACGCCTATCGACGCGCTGGCTCCACCGACACTACAAAAGGGCATGATCAGATATCTGGTGTGGCAACGACGACGGGGAAAATTGCGCACCTGTTGCCCACGAGACGCGCAGTGGCTGCAAGCCTGCCCTGCGCCGTCGCACCGGTATCTGCTATAAACGAAAATGTCAGGCGAGTCATATAGAGCGAGCAGGGCCCTCACCGCGAGCGGCAGCCTTCGCAGGCCCGAGAGGCGTGGCGGGTATGACGTCCGCCGCCGTTGCCGCTGGGCGACTCGTCGTCGTCAACGGTCCTGGCGCGTTTCAAGGGCGTAGACGGCTTCATGCAGCGGATAGGAGGCGCGTCGACCACAGGGGGGATTGGCGGGACAGAAATGAATCGCCATCCCGGATTATGCTTTATAGACCGCGGGATAGCGGGCTGTGCCGGGACCTCGGGACGGGACGAGGGCAAGTGCAGCTCGGCGGAGTTCCTGGAGGTCGGCTCCATTAATTCGAAGAAAATTCTGTACCTTGTATGGTGATACACCAGATCCTTAAAAATATTTTACAGTGCATCCGGGATATTTTGCAACTCTGAAGATTTCGGCAGGCGCACTCCTTAGTCGTCAGAGCGCCGAAAACTGGGTTTGAGATACTAGAGTCGAAGTCACGAACAAATGAATTTGAAAATTCCATCACCTTCGTCGGAGAGACAAGCTGGCGTGACACTTGCATCCACTGTAACAACGGCAAAGATGCGCCGTTTGCAAAGTACAACAAGACGCCACTGGCAGACAGTTCGGACGCCACATGGGAGCGCGTGTGTATCCCGAGATTTTGCGAATCATCCAAACATTAGATCCATCGCAACGTATGCGGCTGAGCGCCTCCGGGATCTCCTAGACAGGGAGTCGTGATTATTACCATTAGCTAGGAAACGGTTTCCAACGACCGGCCGGGATTTGCACGCTCAGTCCGCGAACAGCTCAATCTCTCTCTCTACATCAGCGCTCAGTGGGACGAGAGTTGTCAACGATCGACTTCGAGCTGCTTTACCGTTGCCTTCACAGCTGTGGACTACGCGCATGCAATGAGAATTTGCAGAGGCGCCTTCAGTCGGAAGCCTCCAGTTCCGACGCAGTAAGCCTCCATGATGGATTACCTTCGTCCTCCGTAACTACGCTGCGCATTTCGATACCAATCGACTGCGCGGAAAACGAGATGGATCAGAGCCACTGACGCATTGTTCGCCTCGCAAGTTGGTCCGGTATATCACGTACAATCCTGTAACACTTTACAGCTGTCAAGCAAGAACAATAATAGCATCTATGAACCACTCGCTCCGGCTAGCAGCATCATACTTGCATGCACGCCGACCGCAGCAGCCGGCACAACCTCTGCGGAGATCGCGTATTACACCCGTATTGCTTCCAAAACGACAAGCGATCTGGCTCTCAGTAGATATAGCATGTCACGCAAAGCGATACCTACGCGGCAGTCACGCTAAGCCAACGTTTCCCGTTCCGGTGCAATAAAATATCCGCTCCGGAAACTGTGGCTACAGAACAGTAAAGTACATCGGCCGAACGCACAGGGTATCGTCCCTGCAGGATCCGACCCTTAACAAGCAAAAGATGGACAGAAGAAAAGCCAGTCATCGAGATGGACTTCTTCTGCAGTGCAGGAACCAGAGCGGCAGACGGGCCGAAACTCGGGTGCGTTCGCGTTCAGGGCAGCCTCACGCAACAGGCGTGGAGCGAACACGCGAGCACAGCAAACAGCAACCAACCCTCCGCCGTACCCGGACCGTAGTTGAAACACCTGCCTCTCTCCCTGTTGGCAAAGTCGACGGAGACAGCTGACATTGTGAGGGTAAGAGAGAAGGCCCCAGCATTTCCATGTTATTCCGGCGGATTGCGCAGTCTACGTATTGACAAGAAGTGCTGTGCCGTCTCGTTATCGATGTCCGAATTTCGGCTAGAGCAGGGTTGCCGTTGACAAGGCATCTCAGAGGGCGAAAGTCCACCTAATCCAGAAGTGCTGGATGCAGGATATCGCAATCAAGCTGTGACTTCCTCGATAAGACGGACTGAGTAGGAAGCTAAGGCCGATACAGCTCAAATCCCGCTCTTCGAGTAGGACGCCGGACAGACGCACAGATTCAGCTCAACGTCGAAGAGGTTGCAGAGCTTTGCAGAGCCTGGGACGTCGAGGTACAATCCTTACAATTCCGACTGAATACTCGAGCAGTCAGATGACCAAGACAGACACCGATATCGAGCACAGGTTGATCGAGAACGCGAGCAAAAGACCGCACGATGACCCATGATCGACGCACTGGCTGTACGAGGCATGAATTGGTGGCGTGGGAGTATGAACCTGAAGGACCATGCCGCGAGTTCCTGTGCGACGTCGGTGCAGGCTGATGTCACGCGCGCGACGCGGACACGCAAACGAAGCCGTGTCAAGCGCATCTCCACCGGCATCCACAGGAAGTCTAAGTCACATCGATGTAGGCCGGCGATACCGCCTTCATTCAGGCACTGTCACCTGCGAGAAAGAGGCGCACCAGGTTCAACTAAGCCCCCGAAGCTCCGACCAAACATTGGAATCCCGCGACTTCGTAGGGGCTTGCGCGAACCTAGAGGCGCACCGGCCGAAGAAGCAGCGCGCCGAGAGCGGGCGCAGTCCTGGGGCAGACAGTCCAAAGCAGAGAACTCGAGCTTCGCGCCGGGAGTCTCGGCCGTCGAGTCTTCTCGAGCTGAGCGCGCGGCGTGAGAATGACCCCGTGCATTGTGCGATTCCGCGCAGATGTGCAATCAGCAGTCCCGTGAAACCTGTTCGAGCCCACCAGCAAGCCAGATTATACAACGAAACGAACTGTGCAGGTCCCGAAGAGTGAATTGGCTCCAAACAAGCAGCGCGGGGACAGGCCTGAACGTGACAGAGAGTGTGTGCGGGCACGGACCGTGAGCTGCAAACAGATCCAGATGTTACGCTTGCACGATGCAAGGGGCGTGCCCGAGGGTCGCCTGTGGCTGACGATGTGAACTTGCTACGTCTCTTGATGGTAGGCTGTCGCGCAGGACGAGCGGCGGTTGGAAAGAAGTGACTAGTTTGTTTGCGCAACTTTGGTCGGCCGAAGCTTTGACGATCGATATTTGCTTCCGTCGGAGTCCTCGGACACCTTGAATCTCAAAAATTGGAAGTAACACAGTAGTCCAAAGCAAGTTTAAAGCGGCCTCGATCCTAACAGAGAGCGCCTGGTCATCGACTCCACGTTCATCCAGGTCGCGCAAAGTTATTTTGAATGGGCCATGCACGAGCGCTCGATCTGCGCGCCGGCCCGTTCTGCAGCGCTGAGAATTTCCAAATGCACAGCTCGAGAATCTTCAGCCGGACGGCCATCTGTAGCCGGGAAGGCACTGCTACAGGTTATCAGATGAGCCGCGGCCGTGGCGGGAACTGTAGCCTGAGAATCGTGACTCGGATGTACAGTCAAAGTTGAAGTACCGATATCGTGTTTAGTACTTTACAATCCAGACCACTATTGGCAGGGACATAACATATGGGAGTAAGGGAGTCGCGAGCGCAAAACTTCAGTATGCTGAACCCATTAACGTGAAATGCGCACGAAACACAAGGTCGTTAAGATGACGACCCATAGAGGAACGGAACTTGAGTAAAAGGCTCGACTACATTACGTGGGAGATGGGCGAGTGCGCAGGGTATGAACGAGCTGAAGGGATATAACGGGTATAAGTGAAGGAAGAAAGCGTAAACATCGTCAACGGTAATAGCAAAACAGCGCACAGATGGACAGCGAAACGCGAGAGCGCGAAAGTGATTACGCGAGGGACTGAAAGAGGAAAGCGAGATATTGACGATGACTTGGGCACGGGACGTGAAGGCAGTCCGATGGAACACGATAACTCGGGAAAGATAGGGTAGAGGGGAAGCAGCTGTCACGGGAGGGGAAGGCGCGGCGTGGGCACGTGTACGACACCTTGGTCCTCCCCGCATCCGATGCATTGGCGCGGTCGTCACGTCCTACGTGTGTGCGTGACGATATGCCGATCCATCCCGATATGGACTGCACCGAGGATTTACCTACATCTTCATGAGTGTGTCCCTGTCGTCACGCGATTTGATACGCTCAGCGCGAAAGAGCATGCCCTCGTCAGCGCCGGCAGTCTCGTTGGTACCGGTGTACGAGGGGGGCTCAAAGACGCAAGGCGTGGAGGGCCCGGACGGCAACGATAGCGGCGACGCCAAGAGGGTTGTGTGACCCAGCGTCGCAAGCGAGAAGTCGAAGGTCGTGGTGGACGAAGGCGTATTAAGGAAAGAAGATGACGAGGGCGACGAAGTATTGAAGGCGTCGAAAGGCGTGGTGGGTGAACGGCGCGGGGTGTAGAAGGCGGGGCGCATTGACGCTGGGCCGATGCGGGCGGAGGACAGAGATGGGGGCATAGGCGAGTCGAGAGCAAAGGGGTTTTTTGCAGGAGAGACAAGCGCGGCGTTCCTGAACATGGTCGTGATGTCGGTTATCCCGTCATTGGACGCGGTGGTGATGCGCAGCGTAGGCGGAGCTGAGTGGATGGCGCGTGCGTCTATCCCAGCGTAGTTCTTGGTGGCGGTGGAAAAGCCGGAATTAAACGCCGGGATAGGGTGTGGGAGGCGCGTCTGGGGAGGTCATGGTCAATAAAGTAACAGAGGGACCGATGGACTCACAGTACTCGAGCGCCCGGACATGTACATGGGTGACAGATACATTCCATCGTCGGGGAGCGAGCTTGGCAGAGCGTATGGGCGGTAGTTGGCTGAGAGCAGCTGGGGGTCGCCGTGCAGCATAAGACCCTTGTTGTCGACGGGACTGTTGCCGGGATCCGGAAGAGAGCTAGAAGGGCTCGCAGGCGACGAGAAGAAAGCAAAGTCTGGTGACGGCGACGGCGACGAACCCGGGCTCAGCTGTGGCAGCGCGGGCGAACTTGGGATATTGGTCGGAATAGCGAGATTAACGATGCCGTGCTTGCGCATCTCCTTCTCGAGCCAATCAATCTGGTACTTGAGCAGCTCGTTCTCGTTCTCCATACAGCGCTTCACATCCTCGAGCTGCTGAATGTTGTTGTTGAGCTCATCGACTTGGGCCTCGCTCAATGCGCGCCGCTTGTCGACCCGCCCGCTCCTGACGCACTATGGATTTATATGAGTATGGACGTGGTGTGACAATGAGGCAGATAAATCACTCGCCTCAATGTTGCGAGTGGTACACTGGCCGCAAGAGGGTATCTGGTCGTCGCAGCGATACTTGCTGCACACAGCGACGTCAGCAACGGTCCAGACGGCGAGCAGCGCCCTCACCGAGCGCGACATCCGACACAGGCGCGAGAAATATGGTTGATGCGACGGCCGCCGCTGGGCGGATCGTCTGCGGCGGGTCGCGCGCGTTTGAGCGTCGCACTCTTGCTCATGCGGCAGGTAGAACGAGGCAGGGACGTCGTCGACCGCAAGGGGGATGAGGTGACCGCGTCATAGCCAACTTTTCACAGGGCTTTATATCCCGGAATATCCGCCGAATGTGACCGTGACGGAACTGAAAAGGAGGAGGCCAAGCCGAGAGATGCGGTGAGTCAAACAACCTGGGCCCTGGAGCTCGGTTCTTTTTGCATGCTCGTCACGAATTTTGATTCAACGCCTAGTACGAGAAAACTTTTTACAAGACTCCTGAATGTCAAAGTCCGAATAGTCGAGGAGATCCCCCTGAAGTGTTGGTAAACGTCGCTGTCCAGGATTGCCCGAATAATGCTGAGGGTTGGGCCTAAACCCGCCTCTGCAAGGAAGACAACATGCCCAGTGTTGATAGAGTATCAGATTGTTGGATCTATGTCACAGGAGCGACTGTCACCGTAGTGGCCCGTCAACGGCTGACAGGTTTGCATTGGAGACCCTGTGGATCTGTACTAAAAGATGCGAAACTTGGACTGTCGCTGGGATTAAGATACGAATCACCTACTTTGAGTCGGGTTACACGCACACGGGGTCATGTTGACAATTTGCAAATGATACAATCTTTCGTCTAAAATTACAGCTCAGCCGCGGCGCCTCTGAGGAGCTGTCAAAGGTAGAAGTCTCATACCCGACAAACGGTTCCGGGAATGACTGAGTGCTGATTCAGGTCGTGGCAACAACCGGAGTTCTTTAACACACACACCGGGGACTTCAGGAGAATTTGAGTAGTATTTACTTGCATTGCGACTTCCGGCAGATGTTGTCGAAAGACTACCTTATGTGGCGCTTGTGCGATTCTTGACCTGCGATGTGCCGTGCAGTTTCTCCGCCAGTCGAAGCTTCGTCCAATAGATACCTCATGCTTACCCAGCTAACCTGGGAAATCCGGTATTTAGTTGCTGCGTCAGCGACAGCGTTACTGCGGCTGCGGCGGCCTCTTCAAGAATGGGGGACCTTCGGAGAAGACACGAGGAGTCGATCCGCGCCGAGAACGAAACTTTGCAGTGCAAGAACTTGAGGAAGTGGAACTAGCCGGTGTGACGGCCCGAAGACTGCGGCGGGGCGGAAACGGGTCGCGGCACTGCAAACCGGGCGCTCCAAGCGGGAGACGAGAAGCAGACAACATTTCCGAGTTATTGCGGGGGCTCGCGGGGTCACTTCATTTCGCGATGACCTTATCTCTACTGCAGTGTTGTTTATTGCACACACACTGACAGGCAGTGACAGCCAGTACGCCGCGGCTACATCACTGACTAAGGTGGCTATCAAGGTCTACGTTACAAACATGGAATGGACTGCTAACGGCACTCTCTCACGGCTGAAGATCTCATCTAATCATATTTCTCTGTTTGCGGAGGTAGTTGTACAGCCCGAGGGATCCCGACGAAAGTCAGATGACAAAACCAGACTGATACCGACGTCGAGTGCGTGGCTGCGAAAGCGGCAGGATGATCGACAGAAGGCATTGAATGAGGCAGCGTGGCGTGGGAATTACTGTAACACTGCAAAGGTACCAAAACCGGATCCAGAGCCTCGACTTCGGCGGTGGTCTTCGTCAGGCCGTGATGTCACGACGCTGAAGTTTCGGAATTCCAGGCCTGTTACAGCCCAGTCAGCGCGCCCGGCAACTTGAGTCACATCGATGAAGATCGGTGTCACTGCATGCGTGCGAGGAGAGACGCTGCGGGGAGCAACGCTCTCACGTTCAGCCAGGGAAAGTGTTTAAGGCTTGGCCGATGACCAAGCGACTGGTCATGCTATGCGGTTCTCTATACAGTACACGTGGAGAAGACATTCTTCTCAATGCATGCGCGTCGGGAGCCTGTAAGCCTCAAGGTGCACGCGTGCACGATGTTCTTCCTTTGCCCGGGAAGATCCGGGATCGAGTAGTATCAATAGAATGTAGGGTATAGTAATTGCACCTCAGTGGAATTCGTGCGTCGCGGATCAACCGTCGTTCATAGCGGATTGCGAAATGGAGCAAACTCCTGGTCTGTGCATTCGGGACTCGGGACCCACCTACTAACTTAGCGCCGCAACAACCCGGCTAAACGCACTATCAAGTCTTTGAGAGTGATATGCCTTTACAAGTCTTTGGAAATGTGTTTCACTTCGCCAGCGCGAAGTACGAGGCGGTCAGGGGTGGCGCGCCACGGTCAGGGTGTCTGCGTCGATCCCTCGACCTTTCGAGACACTGCAAAAGTCACACGGCATCAATGTGATTCCAATCTAGATCCGTAGTAGTTAAGTCGATGCGACACAGTGTCGTGATGGTCTCTCATAGTATTAGGCCGAATGACTGACGACGTTGACACACGCTAGCCACTGGCTGCGGTTTGAACTTCGGCCGCCTGCTCACGAATTGTCTGCGCAGCAGCGTCACGCTCACACCTACCGGATGAACACCTATCGCTTCCTCCTTAGGAGCAAACATGTGAAACAAGGTCCTGAAACACCTGCGGGTGTGGTGAAACTGGACGTAGAACGGTGACAAGCTATCGACAGGTCTTTGTCGTTTGAGCTGAAAATGAATCGTGCGGCAGACGCACGGGGATGACACCGCCCGGCGTGAACTGACCGTGGTTGACTTTTGCCTCGGTGCAGTTTCAGGCTGTACCTACAGGATCGGGACGGTGGGATGCCTCCAGCGCTCCCTACGGTACCCAGAACCGAAATGTGAGGAACTGCGTGCTCCTCGCAAACGCGTGAATGCAATCAAGTAAACGTGCGCCACCGCTCGAATAAACGATCCGCAGGAAGCTGTGTTGAGCCGAGCGCCAGGAGACGGGCGCCCGCGCATCGGATTTTCAGTGTGTATCAATGCGATACACAAGACGATTCGTATAGAGGAGGGGTAAACATTGAGGCGTGTAAATAAGGGAAGTTTGAGACTGTGAATGTTCTCGCGAAGTCGTGGAAGGTGTTCTCGGTGTCCTCCAGCCTGTCGATCCAAGCCTGTCGATCCAGTGCCGCCGCCTACCTCTCTCGCTCACGGTTTTATTAAGAAATCTCTCCCCTTCCGCAAGACACATCTGAGACGGCGTAGCGCTGCTGTTCGCGCAGGGATGAGGATTTGAAAGAAGTGATGGGGCAGACATCACGTCCTACTGGCTACGTCTAGCAACTACTCATATCACTACTACCAGGATGAACTGCTTCTTAGAGCTGCCAGTGTCCCCCAGTGTCAGGAGATAGGAGTGGTATTACACTCATTCAGATTTCTTGTTGTCCATCATTCCTTCCGAGGAAGGACGCAGCCACTCCGGTCACGCAAATATCCAGGACTTACCAATTACTTTGCCACCGCAAGATAGTATTACAACGAATCGGACACTCCTAACATTTGTGTTCATCGCTATTACTGTATTTACGAGACGAGTCGGTTATCGTACGACGAGGCTGCACATCTAGTACATGATCCGGAATTGACACGAAGAAGGTCAAGCACGCGGGCAATACATCCAGTGTTTGCCAGCTGTGCGACCGTCGCATCTAGGGCAAAGTCTAGCAGGAGGAGAGTTGAAGCTCTACAACGAATGAGTAGTCTACGCGAGAAGTCGAGAGCACAACAGCCGGCCAACCGCATCTAACACCTGTTTTGACAAGGAGATACGGCGACTGGTCATTGGTGAAGCTCTATGCAGTATCGTGGCGTGCGTGCGCATGGGCAGAAGAGGCCGGGAATGCGTCAGGACCGAGGGCGCTGTCGTCGGCCTCGTCCATGTATGGCTGCTGTTGCGCACCAAGGTGGTAAAGGCCATGGGCAGAGGATGGCGCAGCGTGCACGGGTGCGGGACTGGCTGCGAAGGAGCCGTACTGCCCACGACGAGCGGGCGCATTCCCGCTGTGGCGTGTAAAGTTCGCGGATGTAATCGCCTCGACCCGGTCACCGGTGTACGCTGCTGCTGGGGAGAACGCGTACTGGGGCGGGACGAATCCAGGAGTGACCGTAATAGGCTGCATGCGGGGTCAGGGTGGCTAACATCGGCGGTTAGGTGCACATACGAGCGGTTCCGCCGACAGGAGTTTGGCCGCGTGCCCCATTTGCTGAGAGCTCCTGTCATCCTCAGGGCTTCCCAAGCTCCGTAATGATGAGGGCTGGTTCGACGTAATGAAAGAGGGCGAGTCGTAGTAGTCGGGCGCGCCGTAGAAGCTCCCGCCAGCGTCGCTCCCTGACGAGCCAATCCTCGAGTGAATGGCGGGCGGGGTACTGTGTGGCGCTATCAATGGTGAATTGGGAAGACTGAAGTCGAACGTCGAAGAAGCTGGCGCCGAGGTGGAAGCAAAGGGCGTATATGGCGCTGGCGATCTCCGGGCGCGCGGCGGGTGGGTGTAGCCAAACTCCTGGAGCTTCTGACGCAGGATGTCGTTCTCTCCCTTGAGCTCCTCGTTCTCTTCTTCAACGTACCTCACGCGCGCATTGAGCGCCTCGATTTCATCCTTGTTCGGATTCCGGCGCCGGTCTATCTGCATCGTCCAGAGACACTAGTAGCAACTGAATAAGAGTGCAGGGACAAGCGGCGAGAGAGCTTGCCTTCGCATTGTGAAGCTTGCACCGGCCGCAAGGGCGTTCCCCGTCGCAACGTATCTTCCTGAGTGAGGTGAGCGTGACTCAACCTGCGTCGAACGAGTGTGCCACGTACGTCCGACGGCAGTTATTACACGCCGTTACGATGTGGTGCTTGTGCCGAGCGCCTGAAGTGTCGCCCTGTCCGTTGTTCCCCCCGCTGCGACGCCGATTGCCAGATTTGCCTTCCTCGAGGACTTGACTGGGATGCATCTTTGTGAAAAACGACTCGGTTTGAGGCTAGGCAAGAACTCGAACTGCGGCTTATGTAGATTTCTCCACGGAAGAAGCATCGAGACGGGAATGAACGGGAAAGACGAGCTCCTAAGACAACGGTTGACAGATCCTCGGTGAGAAATGCTAATCCGGGTTCGTTCCCAGACGGGCGTCCATCCCTCGCAATGGGAGAGATGTTCTGATGCTTGAGAATATCGCCTTTGAACGCGCGAATAGGGCAAGCGCGTGGGGCGACGGGAACGGAGTCTTAGGAGAGTGCCGATGACAGCGTTCGCTACACTGCTTCAGGAATTCCGCATATCATGTGGTTGATGCGCGGGACAGAGAGTCTATGCAGGACGGCCTGACGTGCGGACCCAGACGACGCGCACGCCAAACTGGTGGGAGCGGCTTACAAGAGTACACTTCCCGACAAAGAGCGTGACCGGAAGGCTGGCAGGCGAGCTTGATAGCTGTCGGCGGAGGAACGGGAATGCGTACGGGGAGCCACAGAAAATAGAAATCCGAAGGCTGGGTACCTACTCGATGTCAGGATGCATCACAAGGCGCACCAGACTGTCTGATGCATGACGCACCAGATGCTGGAGAGCAGACAGAAGCACCGCAAGGGGCTTGCACGAAGGACGACAACGCGGACCTGTGGCGGTCCCGGCCAACAGCAAAACGCTGGGGTTGAGGCAGTGGAACAAACTGGAACCCATTTGGATGAATAAAAATGGTAGACCGGTACTCGCTCCGAGTCTGCTATGCCGTTGTGTAGGTTTATGCAACGACACGTTACGTATCCAGACCGTCAGGTGCGGTGCAAAGCTCAATCCAGTACAGAGGGGCCCCAGGACGGGCTGGTAATCCATGCGAGCGTGGAGGCGGTGTGACGCATGTACGCCGTCGCGCGACACTGGACGGCAGACTGGCTGTCTTGGTGGAAGGCGAGGCCGGCGCAGAACACTAGGAATGCGAGAGGAACGCAGGCGGGTTGGATGCGCGTTTTTGCACAACCGCGTTGCAACCGCGACGATATGAACACAGCACGAGACAGAATCTTGCGCATGGCCACTGTAGAAGTAGCCCTGAAATATTCTTCAAGTCGAGGCGCTCGATGTTGTGCCCAGTCAGCTGTAGACCTTGGCCGTTGGCGACATCAACGAGAAGAGTTACGGTGGTAAGAGATCAAGACAGAGTTCGCCGTCGCCCGCAACCGAGTCTGATTCTTTGCCTCTGCCCATCCCGTATTTTCCTGTCTACAAGCCCTACACCGCGCACTATCACCAACCCAGAATTTGCCCATGAATACAGCGACATCTGTTGATTCTACGCGTCGCCTTCGAGAATGAGCAGGCGTGACGATGGCGACACGACCTCCAGCGTTATGCACCGCTCGCGGCGAGCCTTACTCGTATCTTTAGTCGACGACGCTTTCACGTTCTCCTGCGTCTTTTTTTTATCTCCCTGGCCTTCCTCGTCGCCGCCGTCTTCCGCGCCTTCGCCCCGCCCCGTCGTTCAGCTTGCGATATGGCTTGAACTGGCGCCGGGACCCATCCACGTTCGCGTTTATCTTCTCGCACCCTCGGCAAGTCTGCCTCTTTGCAACTAATGGTGCTCGAGGCATGCAGTCGTTCCCAGGGTCGCATTGCAACGGTGTTAGCAAAATCGCTCGCTCAGATCCTGTCCGCACACCAGGCACTGCTCGCGGTTTCCGAGGCCCCCGGCATATCCCGTTAGAGGTCCCATCCAAACTCCACCGGAATCGAGGCCTCTCGAGGCCGAATCATCGATCCAAACCCCACCGGCTGACGACCCGTCGGCGACCAGGTCCCATCCAAACCCCACCGGGATCAGCTCTTCGCTCGGCCGACAGGCGACCTCGGGTCGGACATCCGACCGTGCGGAACCGAGCACGTGAGCTGCGCTGACTCAGGCGAGAAGCAACGAGTCGGGCCGGATAAGCATTCGGCTGCAATCGATCCTTGTACTCTCGCAATCGCAGGCCACGGCCACGCCGTCGAGCATGATCTGAGCGCGCTGCCGGGCGAATCACAGCTCGATTGCTCGCCCTTGTCAACCATCAGCGCATCAGCTTTGCGTCTGGTCGCATTGTCTGATTGCTCCATTTTCGCGTTATGCTCGCCGTCGCCCGACTCTGGACGTGCGCACAATGAGGCTCAACGGCGGACGGCACACTGCGCTGTGCGCGTACGGCGACGTCTTATGTACATGGCAACAGCGTGAACGTGGGCATAATGACAAGCTGCGTCGCCGCCACCAACTGCACACAAACGCGCGCAAGGGTCACGCGCTTCGGACGAGCGCGCCGTCCTCTCGTCGTCAACACTTGCTCTTGACTGTAAACCTCGACTTTTGCTAAATTTCGCGCTTGCTCGTGCACGCGCTCAAGCGCCGAGTGGCGGTGTCGTCTTTTGCCATTAAGCCTTCGCCTTAATGGCAAAAGACGACACCGCCACAACCAACTACTTCCACTGATCGCCGACTTCATCCATGACTTTGCTCGCCGCGTCTCCCGCTCATCCCGTTCACTGTGTACTCGTTGCTCGCTTTACCCTACATCCGAATTCCCGAAGTGGACCGACGAATGCAGCGAGGCTGAGGACAGCTGAGGACGGCCACACCATGCTCGTCCGCGCTGCAGCTTAGCACACCTTACGATTTTCATTTCTGAATATATTGCTTTGTTCTTTCTGACTCGTCTGGCTATCTGATCGGGCAGCTATTTACGGCTTCGTGATGAGTGCGTGGTGTGAACTATATGGTTTGCCGAGGCCACGCTCGCCTGGACATGGCCTACGTTGCCTCGAGGCGATCTACGGCAATGAAAGAGTACCAAGTATGGCAGGTATTCCTCACTCGCATAGCAACAGAAGTCAAGCAGTCCTGATTGCATGGTCGCTCATTGTTCTGGTTGTTCAGGTGAGCGTGGGCCTGCGTGGTCTTGGACTGTTCGCCAGATATATAAGTCCCCATGCGACGCGACGCTCCCTAACGTCTCTTGCCCGTTGCCAGTGTCTTCTGATTGCAGCTCAAGTTACTCGTCCTGTTGCTTCAGCACTCCGCCTACATCCTCTGTTCCTTGCTCGTCGCTCACAGGTCTCATTCGCGTCTGCAACTATCATGGAACGCCGCCAGAGCCGCATGGAACGCCGCCAGCGCCGCATGGAACGTCGCCAGCGCCGCAGCGCAAAACATTATCATCTGACGCACGGTATGTAGTTCCTCTTCTGCCTCTCACTCTGTATCTTATTCACCCATGCCAGCGTTCGTCTATGATGACTCGAATCCCACCGCCAGATCACCTCTCCACCTGTTCATCGGCCTCGTGTGTCTCGCTTTCGGTTACCCTCGCACACATACGATTTCCTCGTCACTTGGAACAGCATTTCTTCGCTTTGGATTCACCGTTCT
The DNA here is from genome assembly GCA_001632375.1 of Exidia glandulosa HHB12029. NCBI lineage: Eukaryota > Fungi > Basidiomycota > Agaricomycetes > Auriculariales > Exidiaceae > Exidia > Exidia glandulosa. The sequence continues at coordinate 88,015 of KV426020.1, forward strand.
CTTTGCATCATTTGCTACGCTCGCCGGGCCACGATCGCTCTTCCATTACCTGGCCCCGTTCCTCGTCATGAGCGTCGCTTATGGTACTGCATTCTTGGCTGTCGGTGGTACGCACTCACTCCTTGCTCATGATGAAGGTATACTAAGCTCTCGTTAGCATCCATCCTTTGCCAGCATCGTCTCGCGTCGATACTTTTTCCACCTCGCATGCGACGTTCACATTGGGGTCGCATGAGTCTGCGTCGATATAGGCAGAATGTGCGTCGCACAACACTCCCACCGCTTATTACTTACTGAAATGCGATATATTTGGTTTTGGAACGCTTGCGAACCCGGGCTTATACTCTTGCGTGCACAGCGTCGTGCCAGGCGTCGCCAAGAAGCCTGGGAGAGGTTCCTTGCTCAGTTCACGCCGTCTACCGCTATGCCTGGATGCTTCGACGACGACGACATGCCCGAGCTCTTCCCTGACGACTCTCCCGATTTTCACCGTCCTGATCGTCAGGATGACCGCCTACGTGCCCGTTTCGCACCACCTCCACCTTACGATTGTGACGTACCTCCGTCGTACCCTGACCCGCCACTGTACGAGGATCTGCGCGCGCTGCAAGGCGGATCGTCTGGTTCCGGATTTAGTACCCACCGCACCCCTGTCTGGGACGAGCTTTTGATCTCCTCGCGCGACTGGCTCAACTCCCTTCGCTCTAACAGTACTGGTCGTACTGCTACGCTCGCGTCACAGTGTCTTGATCGTATTGGTCAACTCCCGCCGGACGAACTCCTTGACTGCTTCTCATCGCAGTCTGCATTAACTACTACGTTGTGCTTGGAACTTCTGGGCGACCACTGGCTCCGTGACGAACACATTCTGGCTGGTCTAGAGTTCGTCGAGCAGCGTCTTGGCCCCGAGTCGCGTACGGTATTCATGCCGCCCTGGCACATGCTCAACTTGAGTATGTATCGGCAGCGCGCAGCTGGCCCATACAACCCGAGTAGGCCGCGTCTCCGTGAGCCAGCCATTGCTTCGGGACATGCGGACATCGTCGTTCTGCCTGCCCTTGTGCACGGCAACCATTGGGTTATATTCTATGTCGACACTCGTGCTGCGACAATCCGCTATGCGGACTCACTCTCACCGTGTGGCGCGCCAGACGCCGCGATGCTCTCCGACCTTCGCTGGTGGCTAGCAGGTCTCCTCCCGGATCGAAACTTCAATGTCGTCGAACATACGTCTCCGCGCAAGGGGTGAGCAAGACGGGGATTTTATAAATCAACCCATAGATCCCTTTAGATGTACTGGGAAGCATTATTTTTGTTGGTCTTAGAATTTCTTACACCCTCGTTGAAGCTCCAGAGAGGTCGGAAGTTGGACCCTTTTTGCCTAATCCGGACGCCTGGTGATATCCGGGTGCCTCTTGCTGGCCCAAAAGTCAGAGCTGTGAGGCGGTATACACCCACAGATAGTCTCGCTTTAATGCAAGGGTATAGGGTCTACATGTAAAATTTCGGTAGGGGTCTCTCAGTTTGAGTTGCCGTTTTTGTTTGATCCCGATCCGGCGGATAAACATCCGACATCCGCGGATATAGTTCCGCTCCTTCCATATAAGGCAAGATTGGGGGGGAGGGGGGGTCTGGGAATGCCCTTATTAAAATTCTAGGGGATTGTTTATAGAATTTTCAGATTGCGGACCCCTTGTCTCCGCGTCAGACCGACAGCAGCTCTTGCGGTGTGGCGGTTCTCTCGTCCGCGGCGTGCGAGCTTTTGCACTACAAGCCATGGTCGCAGGATGAGTGGGAGGCGCATCGCATGGACTGGTTCATGTGGATTACGAATATGTGGATCGGCGAGTTTATTGTAAGCAAGCCTTCGTGCATCGTCATGTAGTTCCTCAGTTAATATTATTCATCAGATTCCTCACGACGAGCCTGACTCGGAAGATACCATGGACACCGACTCGGTCCCTGTGTTCGACTTTGCAGTTCCCTCGGTTCTTTCTACGTCTGCTCCGTCTCTTCTGTTTGCTTCTTCCGCGCCGTCTCTGCCAGGTGATCTGTCTTTTGCGGATGACTGGGAAGCCATGGAAGACTCCGATACTCCCATTGCTCCATGGCTTGCTGCTGCCCGCGATTCCGTGACAGTTTCATCTCCTCTGCCTATGGCTATGGCTGCCTCGCCTGCTCCCCTTCCCACGGCTCCAGCTGCGGACGCAATGGACATTGACACTCAGTCCAGTACTTCGCCCGACGAGAGCGTGGACTATGGTTCATACGACGAAGATGCAACCGATACCGAGGCTTCGAGGGGACGTTCTTCTCGCAAACGTCGCTCTGCTCCACGTTCGCAGCCTGCTGGTTTGAAGAAGCGGCCTATCTCGCCATCTTCGCCATCTGTGGACGCCGCACCGCGTAAGCGCCGCAAGACGACTCGTCCCCATACGTGGAAGCCAAATGCGCGCGATCACGAAACAAAGCTCGCTCGCTTCCGCGCTGCTATTCATGCCATTGACATTGGCGCGTCCTTCAGCTCGACCTGTTTTCGTACGGTTCGCTGCGGTCGCTGCAGCAAGTGGATAACGTGCAACCCTTACGATCAGCAGCATCTGCGTGATCACCGTGTGACGTGTTTGAAGAACCCGAAGTTCAAGGGAACGACTCCAGCCATCGCTAGCTTCTTCTCCCGCTCGTCACCTCCATCGGCTCCAATTCCCCCTTCTGGTCCTCGCGAGCTTCCCTGCGCTGGATTGACCGAGCAACTTGTGCCGGGTATCGCCACCTACCTCGCACGGACGGGAGTACCTGGAGGCGGCGCTCCGTCTCGTACAGCCATAGCTCGTGCCATGTTCTCGCGGGATCTGGCCGACTTGTCCTCGGTCGAAAAACGACACGTACGGAACGCAGAGGCCCAGCAGTTCCGTTGGCTCAATCGTCATGGCGTCCAGGCTGTCTTCTCTCGCAGCTGCACGAAGATGGTTCCCAACTCGTCGTCTCCTCAGGCCCAGACCTGTCTTGCATGTCACTCTGTCGCCGCACTAAAGATCTTCAAGAATGCGCTCCGCGTCCCTCCACCGCTGCCTGAGAACCAGAAGTTCGTACCGCACTCCTATCGCGAAAAGGAACTCGGCGAGCTGTATCTTCGCTACCATGGCCTGTCTGACCTCGTGAAGAAGGTACGCTACCACAGCTTTTCTTGTGTACGACTGCGTTCTGAACCTCTGACGCAGAACATCACAAGCGTCGGCAAGATGCTTGGTGATTTCGCGCGTGGCGTTCTCAACGGTCAGTACAAGGACCAGGAGGTACTTCTCGGAGCTGTCCAGGCTACCATTACGACGAAGCAGCGCGAGGCAAAGGGCAAGCAAATGCGCAATATGATCTATCCGGCTGCCTTCGATAATCTCTGCACGGCGCTGGCCAGCATCTCACCTCGCGCGTACAGTCTCTTCAAGGCCCATTTCGGCGGTCGTGGCTTCAGGAGTCTACGGTATGTCCATCTAGTTTGTGTACCCCGTACGTCTCTCAGACTGCAACAGAGTCTGGCGCGCGAAGACTCGACTTGCACCCGGCATAACCCCTGAGAATGTCGACGCCGCTGTGAAGGTTCTCCAGACGTACAACTACACGGGCCCAGTCATCCTCGCGTGCGACGACTCTAAGCTTGAACCTACTCTGCGCGAGATCCCAAGCGATAAGGGAGGGTGGATCGTGATCGGACAGGACGGAGACCCGATCCATGTCACGTCGCAGCAGGACCTGGATCGTCTGCTTGGTGATGTGTCCGTGAAGTTAGCTGATAAGGTACGCCGTCAATTACTTACTAACCTCTTCCCGTCGAGGTCTAACTTGCTGTTAGCTGCGCCTGTGGGTTCTCATCGTTCCAGTACCTCGCGTCCCGCCGATCATCCTAGCTGGCGTTGCTCGTGGATCGACGGACGATGCTGACGAGCTCATGACCCTGCACGAGCGGTTGGTTGAGCTTCTTGTCGCGGCTGATATCATCCCCATTGCGTACGCATCGGATGGCACCGAGGTCGAGCGCAAACTGCAGCGTAAGATCGTCACCGGTGCAACGATTCGAGAACTACGTGTTCGGAACTCACAAGACGACTTCGCGTTCACTATTTCCATTCCGACCATCCGACATCGCCCTATGGTCATGGTGCAGGACTCGAAGCATGGCCTCAAGACGGCTCGTAATCAGTTATTCACGGGCGCACGCTTCCTGGCTCTTGGGTCCTCGCCGATGTTCTACTCGCTCATCCAGGACCTTGCACAGCACGCTGACTCCCCGTTGTTCTGGCGCGATGTGGAGAAGGTCGATAGGCAGGATGACCGCGCAGCAGCGCGACTCTTTTCTGCCGAGGCTTTGCAGCATCACTGCACTCGCTTTCCTGAGCGATCTGGCGTTGCGCTGTACCTCTTCTTTCTTGGCGGACTATTCGATGCCTGGCAAAGTCGAAAGCTGTCTCATAGCGAGCGGATTCTTCTCGCGCTCCGCTGTCGATTCTTTCTACATGCTTGGCGAGCGCACATTGATGCCCATCCCGACCATTCTCGACACCGCAACTTTATCTCGCGCGAATCCATGGACATCTTTACGACACTTTGCGATAGCCTCGTTGCCCTCGTTATATCCTATCGAGAGTTCTATCCCGACCGCCCATTTCTTCCATGGCTGCACTCGACGGAACCGGTCGAGCACGTCTTTGGTGTCCTGCGCCAGCTGAAGCTCGACTTCAACTTTGCCGACTTTCTGTTCTTTGTTCCAAAGCTTTGCCTCTTTCTTCTCGGACGATTCGGAATTATATCTGAAGAGCAGCGCGCAAATCTTACCGCGGCGGGCTACTGGCATACGTACACGTTCACGGACGGCATCGACCTCAAAGCGCTCACAGCATGGCCGACCGATGACGAGATTCAGAAACTTTCTGACGCCGCGCTTGCTCAAGTCCAGGCTATTCTCAAGCGGGTCGGGATTGATATGCACGCCATGCTCGCGTCGCCTGAACCTGAGTCGAAGCCCCGGCGAAAACGCGTACCTAAACCACTTCCGCCTCCCCGAGCGCTCCCGTCTCGCACCTGTCCCAGCCTGATGCGCTTACCCGAGAACCTGCGCCAGGATTATCTGGTTCACGATCGTGTCGACAGTATTGCAGAGCTTATGCGCACTCGCGACAAGCTGGAGATGGACGCACAGACGAAGAATCACCTCGATGTGACAGCTGCTGCTTATGTAGCTGCCGACTTGGAAGAGTCTGACACCATGTACGTTGTTTGCAACCCTTTTCTTCAACTACTTATCTCCGGCACCTCGTACGGTTAGGCTAAGACCCCGGCAGGTACCCCAAAATCGCCAAACCCGCCGACCAGCCGGGGTCTTAGCTCTTAGCTCACCCAACCCAAAGGGATCCTGCTGTCGTCCTCGGTCCCCCGTCCTTAGCTTTTCACACATGTAATCGTGTCGAATTGCTAAGACTGAGGACCCCACCTTAGCTTTGTAAGTGGTCAGTTGTTCTGTGCGGCTGCAATTGGAGCGTCTGTCATAGCCGGAGGGCCCCTCTCTAAGCTCATTGCCTCCCGCATGTTTTTGAATGCTTAGGGCAATACCCCTCGCCGTTCAATGCCCCAAATGGGAAGCGGTCAAGACAGATTCTACTGTGTGGTTGGTGTTAAGAATAGGTGCCTATCCGTAGCTGCTGAGGGAAGGTTCCACCGCAGGCTAGGAAATGGGGACCCTGCCATATTGATTGTGTACGAAGTCGAATGCAGATGCTCCCGGACCGCAACAAGGCACGGTAGGCAATGTGCCCAAGCGCTGGCAATGCGTATAATGGCCGAAGGCTGGCAATGAATACAAGGTTCCCAAGCGCCGGCAATGAAGACAGTGTACTCAAACAGGGCGGTAGTGAACTCGCAGATATTCGTTTCCTAAGGAATGGTACCATTGGTGATCATCATGCACGTGGAATGCTTAGCTAGGGGGGGGGGGGGGGGCATCCGGGAATGAAACTTCAGGTCGTGCATATCGCGATCTGCGCTTAGTGATGGTGAAGGCACATTCAAGCGCGCAGCATGTGAAGGCTCCAAGAAAGCATACTTCGATCTTGTTGGTGTCGTCTTAGTAGCAGGGGCCCCTGCCCAGAGTACAGTTACGGTACCCCAATAATTCAGTATTGTTCGCAAGATTCGCAATCGGAACCATAGAGTACCCAGTCCTTGAAGTGCCGGCCAGGCAATATCAGATAGGATACGAATGATCGGCGCTAGTGCCTATGGGCCCCTCTGTAGAGATATATGGAACATAGGTCGTTCGGACATGACAGATCGTGAGAGCCATGCCCAAGACTAAAGGAAGTAAAAGACAGAGTGAGGATTCTTCACACGCCAGAGCCAGCCGGCAGAGCAGGAGATACAACATGTCAGGGCAGCTTGCACCTTTCAGGACACATTGGATGTTCTAGGCTCACGGTTCTTCGGTGAGACCAGCGATGTTCCAGAGTGTCGGCACAGGAACCTACTCCATTTGTGTATTAGAATTGTGATTTGTGGTAGCCACATTGACACGATAATGAGAAGTCTTCATTCGTTCCCAGCACTTGAAGAATTTATGGAAGGGAGGGGTGCAAAGGATGCAGGATGTGAAGAGCATTTCACAATGCAATGTACATGCGCGTAAACAGAATATAGCTACGGCCAGGACCCCGTCTGGGACCAAGGTCCCTTCGGAACGGAGTCCGGGCTGACACCGGATCTACTGCCGGTGGGCCCGTGAGCCGGAACAGATCAATACGGAGATCGGGCCCTACACCCGGCTCTCTTTCCTCTGCCTGCGCTATGAGCTCAAATATCTTCACACCGCCGCGCAAAAAGCGCCCCACAAAGTACAACCGCTACCAGCAGGGCACTGCACACGCTGGCAGCTCGTTGCCACTGGGTGACGGCATCTCAGGGTTACCACCCATCCGCCTGCCAAAGCAGAAGAAGAAAAAGGCTAAGCCCGCGGAGGATCACTTCCTTGCAGGCCAGCCCAAACAGTCCACGAGCCAGATTCGTCAGGCCGCGGTGGAAGCGAGGGAAGCACAGGGTCTCCTTCCTATCGTCGCCAACAGTCCACACCACTTAGCCGAGGACGTTGTCATGACAGATGACGGTCCAGCGCCGGCAGTGACACCACAGCCCGCTCCCGACGTACCGCGCTATCCACGACCGCCTCAAAGGGCTGCACGTTCCCGCAGGCCGCGGCCAGAGAAGACGAAGGTCTTTGCCAACTGGGGCACCTTGCTACCAGACCTGCACGAGCCTTATCTCCGACACCGCGCTAGGGCGGGGGGTGCACACCGTGGCCAATGTTCTATTTCGACGTGCGCCAAACGGCTGCAGAACGTCACCTGTGTGTACTGGGACAGTAAGACGCCTCATCCAGAGCAAGGCATGTTGCTTATGGTGTTGCAGGGTTCGAGAAGCGTGTGTTCTATCATTGTGAACATTCGCCGCTCGCACACCAGATTGTTGCCGAAGGGCTCTTCCCATCCGCTCCTGAGAAGGCCCGATTCGCATTCTGTGTCAACCTACTCGACTTCTACTTCCACCTATTCCACCATTCAGCAGATTCTGCTACTGCTGCCGCTGCATCCATCTCAGCATTTCATCGGGAACGGGGCTATATCCTGCGCAATCGGAAGGTGTGCATACTGACAATCACGTTGTGGAGTTTGGCATGTCTTAACCGCTTGATGACTCAATAGGGACAAACCATTTCCGAAGGCTACAAACGGCCACTACAGTTTGCAATACAATGGTACGATATCCTGAAGAGCCAAGTCGAGAGGGCCGCTCGGGACGCTATCAACACGGCGTCGGCACCAACATCCAGTGCCCAGCACGGTGACGTTCCCATGGAAGGTAAGTTTGCTACGACGGGCAATACCCCGGACCGTAGCATTTCTCATTCATTGCCATGAAGATCCTGTACAGGACGCACCAGGTACAGCACATGATTCTCTATACACAACTCTCTCTTAGCCCGCCTTACGACGCAGAAGCTGTGGAAGTGCGCGAGTCGTCAATACAACAGGGAGCGACACAGCAGGAGGGTTTAGAGGGTAAGTGCTGCAGTCCGTGCCAACGGCATGTACACTGATGCTCATAACCCTTTTCTACGACACACGTAGATGCTCCTTCAGCAGGGAGGTCACCGGCAGCTGAGGCGGATACACAAGAGGCCACACGAGACTGTGAGGCTACGGTCCGGGCACAGAACCGTAGTGTTGACGCATTTCTGAAGTGCTGCGGTGTTCCGAAAGACTTCGACGATGCTGCCCGCTTTGCTTTGAAGAGTTGCGCTTTGGCAGAGGTGTCGACGAGTATGTCGCGCTCCCTGCATGCTTCCTACTGCCAGGCTTCTGACAAACGCTCGAAGGGGAATGGATTTCCATGTCGCTGTTGACGCCAACTTTAATCAGCGCCACAATACTGCCGCCGGTGACTGCCCCCCTATCGGATATCAGCACGTCTACCTCTTGCCGGCAGTGCGTGTCACGGAGATGGAACAGCGCCTAGAGGAGGCCGGAAAACGACCCCCAAGACCGTATACAGCAGAGGTTCCTGAGGTCGTCGTCACAGGCTGCGACGAAAGTCACGAGGCGGGGGACCCGGCCAAGCACAAGACCGCTGGTCGCCAGTTTGACGACAAGGGCATGTTGGCTTTAGTCTGTCGGCATGACGCGCCACTGTGCTTCGTCAATGTGACCGACCCCGGCGAAGGGCAGAAGTATGCGCTGGCTACGATTGAGTGGCTCTTCGAGCAACTTCCTCGACAAGCAACTGTTGTCACGCTCTACGACATCGGCTGTGTAACAGACCGCACGCGTCAGCTGGTAGGATTCTACGCTACCCAGACATACCAGACACATCTCACCTCTATTCACAGTATGATGTCCTCCCTGCCGGTGTATCTGACCGTCTCGTATTCGCCACATCAGCAATGCATGCGTATGCACATCAATGGACGTGCCAGTTGGGCTACAATCCTCGCTTCAAGACTGGTCTCGGCCTTTCCGATGGTGAAGGAGTGGAACGCCTGTGGTCACGACTTCGAAAGTTGATTGGTATCACTCGATGGGTCTCGGTGTGTCCCCCCGCCCGTAGCACTGTCCCTCCCCTAATCGTTCCTTCAGCGAGAACGACGGCTCGTTCTACTAGATCGCCAGCTCCAATACGTTGGGGATACTATCCGCGCCGATCTGCCGCGTTGGATTACCCGCCGCCGCAAGGCTATTGTAAAGAAACGCTGGGAGGCCTCGGAACAGTTACGCCTCAGCGGCCACAGCTTAGCGCATGCGCAAGCACAATGGAGTCTACAGCGCGACGCCGAGCTCTCACTTTCCTCACGTCTGTCCCTCTGCTCTCTGTCTAGCCCGACATATCTAATGCCCTTTGTAGTGCCCGAAACCCGCCTCAGACGCGAGATGCAAGCTGTCCTGGCACTCCAGGAATACGGTCCAGACTGCCATCACCAACGCTGGGCGCGAGATTTCGCGTGGCCACAGGTCACCTGCATCCCGCCGTGCGAATGCCAGTATAGGCCGCCTTGAGGTGAAGCATGAGCAGCTGGTCCTCGAGGCATCAGAGCTGTACGCAACTCTCAACATGCAAGGCGATTTCCAGGAGATCGCTGGACTTGGTCTCGAGTTCACTACCGCCCTGTTGCAAACACACGAGGCGAAGAGAAACTGCAGAGAACGTCTCATCGAACGCTTCCACGAATGGGCTCGACTCGACGCAGCTGCGGGAGGGGCTGATCAAGCACTGGGTGAGTTGGATTGTTAGGTTTCCACACGACTTGCTAAACGGAGGGGACCGTCTCGAAGGCACTGGACTTCATCAACGTGCCCGTGCGGCACTCCAGAAACGTGCTCCGGCTCTTCAACGGGCAATAAAGCGCTACAACAAGCTCTGTGCGCGTCTCCGCCGTCTCAGACCTGCTGGCTCCACGTTTCCGCTGCCTGAAGCGCTCTCAACGGACCTCAAGAAGGTCAGGGACGACGGAACCTACCTCCAGGACGTCTACATCTCTCACAGCGTCGGTCCGGCACCTGCATGGATCACCGATCCCTCGCTCCGCTCCGCCATCCGAGCAATGCATGTGATGGTTCGTTGCGACGAGGAGGAGTCCCGAATGAGGCGGGAGGCCAGCAACTATTCCCGATGGATCCTACATTACAGTACCTCATTGCAAGCTGCCGCTCGAGCACCAGCCAGTGAGTTTCAACTACTACCGCACGGTGGCAGGCTCATAGCCCCAGACGTCCTACTCGTTTCTCTCTTCAGGCAGGAGGCTGCTCAACTCGAGGCCATTGTTCACACTGCACGTGTTGCCGGCTTGATTACACTTCCAGAGGCCACCCAGCTCTTGTCAAGGACAAGTCATCTTCTTCCCGTACCGCCGACCCGGGTTGGTACCTCCGTGGTACAGCCCATGAGCGACAGTGACTCGGACACTGACTCTGAGGACTCCGAGGGCGACTTGGAGGAGCTTCGCCTACGGGACGGCGACCTGGCACTAACGATGTTAGATGAAGATTGGGAGCCCGACCTGGTCACCGCGGTGGACCAGCTTGTTCTGACACAGTCGAGCGCCATTACACGCGCCGCCGCTCTGGCTGCAATTCTGACCGTTGGAGAAGCTCCTATGGTCCGTCTTTCGCATTTCCTTCTTTTGCCCCACGGCGGGGTCTCATGTTCACACAGTTGCGGACCGGAGACACACACTCCATTCCTGCTCCAGGTCTCAACTACCATACCACCGCGGACAACTTCCCTCTCGAGCGAGATGCCACTGCGACTGAAGCTGCTCATGCATTGACTGCCGACGGCTACAGTGAAATGCAGTCCGTGACATTGCCGCTCAGCTCTGCTGTATTCGTTGCAATTGTTGCCGCCCTTCGTGCTCTAACACCTATTTCGGCTTCGGGGTTTATCCTTCTTCACCCGACACTTGTTCTTGCTTGGGCGCAGGGGGCTTCCGGTAGCGACCTTGTGTCCAACGACCTCTTTCGACCATTCTGGGACGCAGGAGCCGTTTTGATTCCGATCACCGACTCTTTGCAGACGAGCCTCGCTGTCGTACGGCCGTCTCTCTGTACCATCGACCTATACTCAACGGTCGACGATATTCCTGTTGTGGAGCTTCATTCAAAGGTTCGTACTTTGTTCACACGCAGGATGGTGACTCGCTCTGATCCCCTGATTCGAAGATTGCTGCCGCCATCATCGTGGAGTTGGCGAGAACCGATGAGCATCCTACGGTCCGCGCCCCGGGTATTGAGCAAGGTTGGCTTACACGTGTTCGGGTTCGTCTCTGTCTCGTTCCACGATTGGCTTCTGACGTCAAGTAGGTCCCCATGGATACTATCGACGATTACGATCAGTCCGTCTGGCTGGCAGCTGTGGTTCACGCTCTCTTCAATGGCCGGACAATGACTGACTTAACCTCCATCACCTGCTGTCGCTTTCGGCAGTTTCTCACTCATGTTGTGATCCATAGAGCACAGCCTGTAACATGATGGTGTCTTCCCCTTCAGTATAATGCAGATTTGGTGACAAAGTGATATCTGGCACGGAGAGCGAAGACAAAACTACGTATGGTGGTCTATCACCTGGGAACAGTGAACGCTTTGGTTCAGGGAGATTCAGGACATCCCGTCGAAGTAGAATCCCGACGTAAAGCTAAGGAAACCTAAGCCGAAATTCACATCAACCGAAGTTTACCGCTGCGTCCATCGCTGCTGCAAACTGTCTCATACCGCGGAAACATGTCCAATAATGCGATGTAGCATCTGACGCCGTTAGACGCTCAGATATCGCGAGCCCGGGAGTCCCAGAGAGTCATATATGACTGAAAGGTAGTGACATGGACATTCCTCATTGCATCGAACGTACAAGGGCCGTACTACCAGCTATCCCCCTGCATCTCGGACGGACCGATGTTAGTAGCACGTTGCACAAGCATGAAATGTAATGTGACTAGTTTTGTGTTCGCATTTCCACTAGAGTGCTGTGATTCCAACCAATCCGACCTCCACACGGGTTGTACGGGTCGAGGTCAGTACCACGTTATATCAAGTGAGTTATCAGACCGTGCTGATTCTGCCTTCACCGCCCAAAGCCGTGTTATCGACTATTTCGGATCTCAGCAGCATCCTTTGTACATCTTAGCCACACATCACTCTGCACGTTCCACAGCACCTCTATCGAGTATTACGGCTCGTTGGCACATTCTAGGGCTATGGGAAGCATTCTAGATGTGTGGTAAAGCACTCGGGAGGCAAAGTACATGCGCTCACAAAAAGCGCAAATGTGTCGTAGAGTTGCATAGGGAAACTTGGGCATCTTCCTGACGACAATGGTTCCAAGTGTACCACGACTCGCAACCAGTTCCGAACGCCGTGGCTCCAACATAGAGGTCTGAGGGAAGCCCTTTACACCCTTCCAGACTCGTGTGGCGGTGGGGAGGGTCTTCCATGAGCGCGGATGTCCTCAGTTGAACGTAATGCCTTGCCCAGTGAGGCGAGAGTCGAAATGACGCAAGTACAGCGGTGAGAGTGCACTTCTAAACTATTGCCAAAGCATCTCCTGCCGTTCCGAATCTTGTATCTGCTGAATGGGCCTAGATAGGGTTGCATTTCAAGGTCGAAAAGCGTACGGCGGGGGCCCAACCCGTAGGATTGGGAGAGATCAACATGGTCATATGTCTGGCTAGAGCGCGTGTATCACTATGCACCACAGGCACATAATGCAAACGCTTTACGCGCGGTATTTCACGGCGTGAGACACGTAGATAATGGTCCTGGACGTGGCTTACGGCCCTCTCAGTGCTTCCTTTGGACGGATTCACGTTTTTCACATGTCTGAAATACCGCATACACACTTGTATCAAGCGTAGTCCACAACTCACGACCTAGACCAGACATATGAGAGCCGTGATACTTGTCTCTACACTCGAAGCGCTCCAAGTGATGGGCACAAAAGAAGAACTCACCAGAACGCGTTGTTCATTCCGTCTCAGCACGAGTGAAGTGCGGATATAGCAACGGGAGCACAGGAATATAGTCTTGAGGGTGCGTTTGTGAGAGTTGGAGGGGGTACAAAGTTTGACCTCCCCAGCATTGTAGCCACACACGCCCAGTTTCGCCTTGAAATGACTCAGGACGTCGGGGAGCATCTGGAACAATGACATGAAGGACATCTGCAGCTTAATTACGCGTCAGGACGCGTCCCCTGCCATTGTGTTTAATGTGAAGCGAGGCAATGGCACGTTAAGTCGCAGTAATTGAGTCTGAAGGCATTGGGAATGAGGAGGAACGTTTGCTGACACGTGCCCACCTCATTGTAGGAGCTTAATTAGCAGAGTATTCTCTGTAATTCCACATTCAGTCGCGGAACGGCTTAATTGGTGCAAAGTCGCGCCAACTCCGCTCGCATCTTGATCTGCTATCGCACGCAAGACCGCACGCCCATCGCGCACCCCAGCAACCTCAACACCCATCACAGCTCCCATCGAAATGGCCCACAAAGTGAGTGTGAGCGGCATGAACAGTGCCAAGACAAGGCTGACCGTCTTTAGCCTGCGCCACAAAATAACGCTGGCGAGGACTCCAGTCCCTCGCCCAGTCCTCAGGCGCTGCGCCAGCCGCTCGCCGTAACCACGGCGCGTCCTGGAGACGCTCCACTCGCCGATAGTGGCCCTCCTGGACGCCCTATGGCATCTGTCGCCGGTTTCACAGGTGCGCACGCGCGCCCATGTCCTGATGCATTGCTGACCACTTGCATTGCTTTGCCCACAGGTCTTTTCGACGTTCCGTTTCCACGCCCAACCACGAGCGCCCTCAACGGCGCCAGCACAGGTGCGTTTGTAAAGCGCGTTACGGCCCGGTGCATGGCTCATGTCTCGACAGGTCTTTTCGCGTCCTTCGGTCCGCGCAACGCGCTCGACACGTCTACGACCTCTAAGGATGCTGCCAGCGACGCAGGCGAGGCTGACCAGCAGGATCTTGGTCCTGGTCAGGCTGCGCAGGCCCCGCAAGAGCATGGTATGTATCGCATGTTAAAGAATGATGTTTGTACTGACGCGCAACCTCATCTACAAAGGCTCAGGACGCGGCGAAGAGATGGACGCGACGCAGAACGGGCGCACGTTCGAGGACAACTTTGGTGAGCACGTTTGCTCTACGGGACGGGCGCCGGGCCTTAACGTTTGCAGGCATCGACAACGGCGTCCTCCCTCTTCCCATGCCCGTCAAACCCCCATCCGCCGCATCGGGCGCTGCGTCCAAGAGCACCGCGCCCTCTGGCGACAGGGCTGCCGCCAACGTCCCACGTGAAAGCACTGTGGGGCCTGCTCGACAGCGCGAGGGCAGTACTGCACCTGCAGACACCCGCCGCGGCCCCTCCGTTGCGCCACAGGAGCAGGCAACGCGTGCGCCCAGCATGGCTCGCGCTCGCAGCGTATCTCGCGCTCCCAGCGCTGCCCCTGCTCCCAGCGCTGCTCCAGGCCCAACCCTCGACTCCGACAAGCTCCTCGTTGACGCCTATGCGCCTGGTGAGGCGTTCCTCGACGATGTCCTCGGTCGCCTCGAGGCGTGGGAGTTGATGCCCACTATCAAGGCCAACCTGGACGCACGCAGCTACGAACTGGCCCGCCGTTTTAACGACGCGAAGGACTATCGCTCTGTCTGCGTCATCTATGGCGAGTCTCTCCGCGCTTACAGGGCGTTCCAGCTCGACTGGAAGTTCAAGAGCTGGATCTACGCGATTCCTGACGACCTCCTCGAGCTCTTCGTTCGTTTTTGTGCCTGGGGTGGGAGCGACACACTGTTCGACTCCTCCGTCAAGCTTATCAGTGACGACCGCTTTGACGACGACGACAAGGAGGCGATGGAGCGGTCGCTCCAGCGCGCTAGGGACCGCAATAACGACCTGTACGACAAGTTCAACAAGGAACTCGCTAACTTCAAGGCTGCGGGCGACCCACCCGCCCTTAGCGCACCACCCGGCACCGTGAATCCCGCCGCCCTCCGTCTCACCCAACCGCCCATCGCCACGCTTCCTGCGGTCGAGGAGGAGCCGGAGGACATGGCTCTCGACTCGCCGACGTCGCAGGAGCAGCCTGTGATGTTGAAGGTGCCTGGGCTTACCGATCCGCGCCGAGAGGCCCCGGCTGCGTTGTCCACCGATGGCGAGGACTCCGACGACCTCCCGCTCACGCATCCCAAACGCCGTCGTCCAGCACCCGCCACTGCCGATGACGACGAGGAGGACCAACTCCTCAGCCAGCCCGCAGAGCCCGCCCATCCTACACACGGCGGAAAAACGACGAGGCCGCCGCAGACGGCGCCCGCCAAGAAGTCAAAGAAGTCGAAGTCGAAGGACGCGAAGCAGGACAACGCGACTGAGAAGGCGGCGCGGCGCGAGATGAAGAGAAAGCAGCGCGAGCAGGCGAAGGCAGCCAGGTCGTCTACGGGTGGCCCCCCGTCCCCTAGCACACAGCTCGACGAGCTCGACGCCATGGATGCCATGGGCTCCGAGGAGCTTGCTGAGATCCTGGCCGATGCGGAGGCGAATGACGATCTGGTCGGCAGCCGCAGGGACAAGGGTAAAGGGCGTGCGGACGGAGAACGCCCAGAGACCGTCCCGGAAGGCGACGAGGATGCCTACTTCGAGGAGGACGACGACAACGGCATCGACGAACGCACATTCAGCGAGATGCAGCCCGACGGGAAGGCCGCGCGCGACTGGCTGCAGTCGATCATCCACCAGATGCGAGATCTGGCCAAGTACTCGAAGATGGCGCCCGACGACGTTGCCAAACTTGTCACGGCCGGGGTATCGTCCGGTACGAAGAACAACACCCTCTGGAACACGTTCCAGAGATTCTGGGCTTTCAAAGGAGGTGAGTCACTGCACTTGCACGCTAACGTCCGCTTACCCCGCCGTAGCGTATCCACCTCTTGTCGAGTGGAAACAGAAGTTCCCGGCACTCTCGCCGCACAAGGCCATGCTGGCGATCGAGGCAGAGCTTGGGCCCAATGGGTTCTTCGATCTCATGGCGACGTTCGCGACCCATAACCCAAATGGCACGGTCGAGAACACGGACGCGATGGAGCTCCAGTTCTTCCGCGAGACAGCTTTGGATGTGACGGCAAGGGTATGTCGCTGCGTCTGCCCCACATTATACTTGTGTTCGAGCTATGCTAACTACGTATAGACGAAATACCTTCACCAGGTGCACGGAATTTCGTCACTCACCCTCTTGTCCCACAACGTTGCGCTGCTACCGCCCCACCTCGCAACCTGTACCGTCTCGTCGGAAGCCGCCAACGGATTCATGGACAGGCTGAAGCCTTTGGTCGGTCAGGACATCGCGACCATGTTTCGCATCCACTCTCTGTACGTCGACCCTTAGCCATGCCCGCCGTTCCGTAGCACTTATCGTGTTGGCAGGTTTACAGAGAGCGACTACCGTCTCCAAATCGCAATCGGCGCAGCAACAGGCGCTGCCGCCGTCAACAACCGCTACGAGACCCTCGACTTTACGCGCCAGCCAGACCTGCCGCGTCGTGAACTCTATGGTGACCTCAGCGTGATGAAGGCCGACGACATGGCGGACATCACGCGCGACTTCCTTCGTGGGCTTTGCAAAGGTACGTCTCTCATTCACATGCGTAGTCTGCATCCTCTTAGCCCAATGCTGAGCGTCGTTCAGCTCTCGGACCTGGTGTCTGGCCGGAGCGTTACTTTACGGTGGGGAGGCCCGGCAGTATGAAGTGCTTCAACTCCCTCCCGCCGAACTTCATCGTTTTCGAGCTTGCGCTCACGTACTGGCCTTGGCCATGTCCGATGCCGCTGCAGAAGGGTCTCAAGGCCGACTCGGGCAACCCTATGTTTGCGCCGGAGAACCGATGGTTCCTGATGGAGGCGTTCAAGACCCCCTGCCCTATCAAGCTTGGCCCCGCGCGTCCTGCAACTGAGGAAGAGCGTGCTGACCTCCGCTTCCGCGACGCGCAGAACAACCCGCCGAAGCGGATTGTTTGGGAGACCACCCCCATTGACGACCCCCAGCATCCCATGTACGGCCAGAAGTTCGTCATGTTCGACAACCTCACGTCGAACACCTGGGATATCCGCTCGCATCGTGTCTTTACGCGTATCCACAGGCCGACGAAGGACGAGGCCCACATCCCCCAGAGCTCCACCCTCCCCCGTCCCAACCTTCGCACTTCTCGTCGCACTACGGACGCGGACGGTGGTGCAGACTCCGCCCGCACGCCCCAAGGACGCTCGGGCGGCACGCAGAACGCATCAGCCATCGACAGCCCTCGAACAACGCGCCAGCAGGCTAAGGCCGCCGCCGCTCGCCGTAGCGCCCCCGCTCCACCTAAGCGCACCAGCACTTCCAGAGCGCGCAAGCCATCTACGTCGTCACGTCCCCGCACGACAACACGCGCTCAGAAACGGTCTGCGCGCATATCGGACGACGAAGAAGAGGAGGAATACGCGCCTGAGTCGGAGGACGATGACCAGGACGGGCAACAGTCCGAGAGCTCCGAGGACGACGCTACTGGCACTGGAGACGAGGGCGAGGGCGGCGACGATCCGGAAGACGACAACGAGGACCCCAACCCAGCCGACAAGGACGACAATGACGAGGAAGAAGAGGAAGAAGAGGGACAGGGAGAAGGAGGCCAAGAGCATCATGACGGCGATCTCGATGGCTCCTGGGCCGGCGTCGACCCTCCCAACAAGTCTGGCAAAGCGAAGGATGGTGCGCGCGACTCACGAGACGATCAACGCGGTCAGGAGGTGGAGGAAGAAGGCGATCCGGAGCCAGAGGGTGACGGCGCGGGCCCCGCGCCTAAGCATTCCCGCAAGCCCACCGCCTCGCACAAGGGGGCGAACGCGCCTGACGACCCGCCCGAACGCCCGGCACCCCGCGGCAATGCAGGGAACGGACCTGCGAAGCGCGATGCCGTCCCCAGCGCCAACGACGACAGTGACTCGGAGGACGACTCGGCCAACAACGGAAAGGAGTTCTTTCGCGCGCGGCCAGGCGCAGGACGCGCGCAGAAGCCGCAGAACGGCAAGAAGAAAGCGACGGAACTCGAACGCCCTCTCCCGTCCCCTCGCGGCGACGTTATGGAGGTTGTCCTCCCCACTCGTAAGACAGCCTCACCGTCCAGGCCCGCTCGACAGCCCACACCCGGCCCCGTGGAAAGCGATGAAGAGCCTCCCGCTACCCCTACGCCTGCGACGACCAAGTCCAAAGGCCGCGGCGGCGTCAAGAACCCACCCGTTGCGCCTCCCCGCTCCCCATCTGCCCGTGCCCGCACGCCCAACAGGCGCATCGGCTCGCCGACCTCCACAGTCCCCGCTGCCGCGTCCGCTAAGCCCGCCGCTGCGCCCAAGACTACCGGGAAGAAGAGGAAGCGCGCGATCGTGGAAGAGGAAGAGGCAGATGGCTTAGACGCGCCCTCTGGGTCGAAGGGATCCAAGCCCAAGGCGAAGGCCAGCTCGTCAAAACCCGTTCCCAAGCGCCAGAAGAGCGTTCAGTTTGAGTCCAACAGCGCACTGACGAGCGACCTCATCGATGCGGCGAGCCAGGCATGCTACATGTTCGCTTATTGAATGCAGTTCATTACTGACACCTTCTATTAGTTGAAGGGCAAGGCTGTCCCGAGCAAGCTGGCTGGCCTGCCGGATGCGAACCGGAAGGCCTTTGCAAGCGCTTGGAAGGAGTTCTTTGGGGCCGCCGGAGATGGCAACGCGCCGGGTGACTCCTGCGTCTTCACTTTGACGGAGGTGTACGGCAAGTGGAAGAAGGGCGTCAGGAAGGAGGCCGCGCTCACGGCGGCCATGAAGCTGGTGTCTCAGTACAGCACGGCGACCGCCAAGTAAGACTGTAAATACCATTGTATGCCCCCTTTTGTATGTCTTTCCTTAGCACACGCCGCCCCTCCCGTAGCTGCCATTTCTGTTTCCATGCCGCTCTTGTCTTTGAATATGAACTAGTCGAGCAATCGAGTCTCCTACGTAGCTTTCAAGGGTTTTGGTGAAGATTTCAATGCAATAGCTTGCGTCGGCCACCTGGGCCGTAGTCCAGCAGTAATGCTATGAGCCTTTTGTCAGCATTACACACATGCATTAGTTAACTGAACTACCATTCTCAGTGCAGCTCTCAAGGTGTCAGTAAAGACGTGAACCTCATGGCTTGCACCCCCCGCCCTGGCCGTAGCGCTTCATTCAAGCTATGAGCCAAATCTGTCTCAGCAGTGCAAACACACACTAGTTGCCTACATCTCTCAGGCACTGCCGTGTTGTGTAGCTATCTCTGTATCCCGCAGCATATGCACCCCTGCATTGCCCCAGTAGCCATGAAGATCCCTGGAAGCACTCCTGAAGCTCAGCAAGTACCCCTCTATCACGCCCAGAAGTATGGTATAAATTGGCAGCCTGCCGTCGGTAGCTAGCCTCTGCGTACAAAAGCTAAGGTGGGGTCCTCAGTCTTAGCAATTCGACACGATTACATGTGTGAAACGCTAAGGACGGGGGACCGAGGACGACAGCAGGATCCCTTTGGGTTGGGTGAGCTAAGAGCTAAGACCCCGGCTGGTCGGCGGGTTTGGCGATTTTGGGGTACCTGCCGGGGTCTTAGCCTAACCGTACGAGGTGATCTCCGGGAACCGTAGTGATTCTCTCCCCGATACAGACGAGTTGGCTCGCCAGCGCGCTGCGGACGTGATCAAGGACTTCGTTACATACGCTCGTACTCTGCATGGGACCACTGTCCCGGTCACAGCACCAAAGACCGTGCCGGTGAGTTACTCACAGGGTTGTCCTCGCGACGTCCATATCTCATGACACCTTGACAGTGTGCTGCATCTGCTCCATCCGCGTTTGACTGCTTCAGCTTTGCCAAACTTGTCGACGAACGAAAGTTGCACCAAAATACCTTCACGAGCGACGCCGTGCGCCGCGGCGGCAACGGTGCACAACATGGTCCTCAGCCCGAGACGTTCGCGACCTCGCTCAAGTCCCAACTCGCGGTGCGGTTCGTCGAGTTACTCGGCAAGGTCGCAAATCGTGCAGGTTATACACGACAGCAGCGCTGGTCGGCTGGGAGTACGGACGCGCCAGTGGAGGGTGAAAACACTGCATCGAACTCCAGCGCAGGAGAAGTGCGTCTGTGTGCATTTTATCATTTCATTCTCTGACTATTCTATAGAAACACGCACGCCTGCGCGAGACCTGCTATAAGCAGTGTTTCAAAGATTTCGCCAAGGTCCACCCGCAGCTTCCTAGCGCGAACGTCTCCTCCGTTACACCGCTGTCGCTTTCTGCACCCCAGTATGTGCTCGTCCTTATGCCTGGAAAGAAAGGCACACGCCGTGTCGCGTTTGGCCAAGGTGCGCTCCGTTTCTTACTCTATCTTTCGCGCGACTCACAAATATGATAGTGCTTGCAATGTATACTCTCTCGAGCCGTCGCCATGCGTCCGTCGATCGCGTTGACACGATTGGACGTGCCTCGTACATCAGCGTACAGGTGTTCGGAACGCGCAAGGCCGGCGTCATGACCAGCCGCTCCTGCGCAACCCTCGGTACATCAACATTCGTCCATTTACCTCCTCGCGATATCATCTTCTCGTTCACAACCTACAATATCACGCGCAAGGTCGAGATCGACGAGGACGGCGACGTCGAAGTGGTGCTCAAGCTCGACACCGCAGCAAACAAGATATTCAGCACCGCGGTCGCTAATCGCAAGCAGCTCGAAGCGGTCAACACAGCGATCAACAAGAACGGTAAAGTGCCGCGTACCGCCGACTTGGAGCCTTGGGATGTTGAAGAGAGCGAGGATGAGGATGACGAGGATGGAGAAGATTAGATTGTACCATATTAGGCAGATCACTTATCTTATCAGCTTGATGCGGTGCGCGCGCAGCGCCGGAAATTTCCGATTACTAAGCGGATGTTCCATCTAAACCTCACCGGAAATGGCCACTTTGGGCCTTATAAACCCCACCGGATCGCGAGGTTTGCGGATGGGACCTCTAACGGGATATGCCGGGGGCCTGGTTTCCGGTGCCATACACACAGCCGGCACAAGGGGGTTCGATTCTTGGAATCGAACCAGTAGTTCGACGCGCTGTTCAGTCGATTGTTTGTACTGAATAGACGCTCATTTGCACTCACCTTTGTCGTCACGAAGTCGAAGTAGCCAAATTTGGTCGGCTCCTTCCGCCACTCTGTCACAGCGTCGCCCGCCATTCTTTGTTGCATCGACAAGGACACCCGTACTATGCATAGCGACAATGCGATGCTCCGGCCCTCTGATAACTACGGTTCCTTGTCATGTCCGAGCCCCGCCTGATCACTACGACGCAGGCCGAAATGGATGCTTTCGTGGCGAAGACGCACGCAGATGCCGAAGATCACGTGCAGCAGACCCTAAACGAGCGTGACACCGAGCAGGCTCACAGGTTTCAAGAGCATATAGCGCAACAGCAGGCTGCGTTCGAGGCCAAACGGCTAATCTCAGTACGGAAATATGGACTGACCAGCTTCGGTACCGGCTGACCAGCTGCGCCACCATTTGCCACCGACCTCGGCCGACTGATGGTACTCTGCGACCGTCTCGGTGCTTGCGCTCGTCGATGCCAAGAGTCTCTGCAGGCGTTGCCGCTGTCACTGGCGATGTCGAGCGCGTCCGAGTCTGTCCCCGCCAAGGTCGCAAAGAATCGAGATAAATGGTAACTCGAACGCAATTCTGGATGTACCCGTCGACTTGGGCTGATGAAGCATCCACGGAAGCTGTGTAGAAGTCCCCTCAGGTCGCTATTTGCCTCGTTATAGCCACAGTACCGTTTTCTGAAGGAAGGAGTCAGCATCTGCGACATGACACTGACTGACAGGCTCTAGCGCACACAAGAGCTACATCAAACGCGTTAGAGTTCTGTCAAGTCTCTGACATCGTGTACATCTACGGCGTGGGAGCAGGGACGCCCGGGGGAGCGTGTCTCTAATATGAATACTGCTTGGTATCATTGACGAAAGTCGCCCTCTTCACCACCGCAGGCGTCACACGACCTCGCGTTGAGAAGTTGCACCAGGCGTGCTACTAGGTACTGATCCGAAGATGGCAGAATTTAATTCTTTCGCTCGCTGGAAAACTGTGACAGGAATTGCGGAGAGTATACCAGGCGCTCGCGGACGATGGAGAAGATACTGTATTCTCCTGCCCACGTTTATCGAAATCACACGCAATACGCAGGAATGCAGACGGACGGTGTCACAGCTGCACACATCAACCGCATTCACGATACCGTTTTCGTGGAAATGCAGAAGCAGGGCGTCAAGAACGGTCTCAAACGATGGGCCATCGACCCCTACGAGCCGTTCGACTCAGAGTGGAATATCCTTATGCGGTATATCGCGCTCAGTGCCTTCCGATACGCACTCCTCGCTCATCGGCAAGACTATCTGCATGGCACTGATCGCGCTTTCACCAGTCCGAAGCTCCCGGAGACCTTGAGAAGCTGGGGTGCTGTAAGGAAATGAAATGAGGACATCGTAGGATCTCAATACATTGTAATAGATCAAGCTTTTTAGGAAGAAGAAAGGGAGAGCGAAGACTGCCCCTACGGATATTCCTCTTCCGGCACGAGCCTCTTGCCAAATGTAGAAGATGTGGCAAAATGATTCCTTTGTTCTTCGACAAGCACAGATACAACAAAGGAGAGTGAGCGAACACAGCACCGAACCAGGGGTTCGATAAATTGGTATCGAACCCTCGCTTGCCCGCTGTGACAGCTGCTCTGGCGGTGCCACAAAGGGGCGTAGGTCCTATAACACTTCCTCTGTACGTTGAAAGCGGCATCGGCAGCGACGATCCACGCGACGCGACGACTGGCGACGTATACGTACCATCGGTCGTGCTCTCATCTTGGAGGCGGTGAAGGAAGCGGATGCGCTGCGTGTCCGTCATTAATGAATGCGGAGCTGTCGGCGTGTTCAGCTTCAGATCAAGCGACAGCGCTGCGTATGCACTGACGGCACGACTCCTGGTCGGACGTGCTCTGTATTTGCTCCAGATTCTGCGCAAAGCGTCAACCTGACGCCGTCCATGGCAACTCGACGACTAATCGGCATTAATTCGCTGCGTCCGGGCCTCTGTGTCTGGACTGAACTAGAGATCTCGTGCTGGTGGCGCGCTTTGACTGGCCGTCGTACGCAGGAGCGTGGTCCGTGTCGGTGCATAGATCGATCTGGGTTACCCTAGTCTCCTGCGCAGACTGCAGTTTGGAAGAAGCTCGTTCCAAGTAATACCCGTAGTGTCGCGTCTGGATGGCGCGTGATTATTCTGCTGTTGAGGCGCATCAAATGGTCTCATCGCCTAGAAGAATCCATAGTTTGAGCGAGAGATTCGAAAGGGTGTAATTTGCAAGGCTTCTAAGCATACCGTACTCGGTCCTGCTTGATTTTCTTCCGAGACTGTCGCGTGTGGCTGGTCGCTCAACGGTAACAATGACTTCAATCTGCCGCAAAGAAGAATTCGGGCCGTCCACCAGATTAGATTTTGCTTGCAGTTCACTTGTTGATTCTCTTACACCAGTCCGGCGACACACTTAACTTTTCCGAGATCGGCAGTCCACATGCGGACGAGATCAGTACTCCGCATAAATTTCAGACGGTCAACACCACACGCATGTTCCATCTCACCAGCTTAGTCTAGCCTGACTGTCGGGAGAGACTTGTTCGTTAGGGTATGTAAATCCACTTTCTCGAATGGAGGGCGAGGCAAAGGCTCATTCACCAATGAATTCATCACCGTATGTTTATGTCTCTCCAGGAGACGCACATTTGTAGGACCTAACACTGTATAGTACTACTATAGTTACGCTTCGCGGCGAAACTTGGGCGAAACTCCCGAAGTTGAATCGCAAAGTGCCGGCGGACTCCGAGTCGGTGTTATCGCACTTCGCCTCCTGCCGCATACCTTTTCTACCAGAATGTGTTCGATTTTCAGCACGCGCAGCTAGTACCTGAAAGTTTGCACAACTTATTTCATTCTATCACGGGCGCGTGCCATACCAATTCCCATACTCGCCGGACTCGCCGTCACCAGTCACTATGTGGCCGTAAGCCAGTTTACGACGTTCCTGCGCCATGATAGGCCACAACCAGTTTGCACCTGGTACGGTTTGCCTCGTCTTCCTTTTGCTCAGCTCTTTCTTGACTGGACGACAGACCCGCCTCGTTTCTGACCACGCAATGGCCACGGCTACCTGGTCGCGCCTGGGCTGTGTGCAGTCTTTCACCTCAAGTCGGACTCATCACGCCACCATCCGGAAGCTCTTCCCCACCGCCTTCGTAAACCCGTCCGCCGCACGGTGGGGTTGCTACTGATATCGCTGCACGGCCGTTCCATTCCCGGTACGACTTCAACAAGCGATAATGCCGTCATTGAAACGACAAGGTGCGTCGGATCTTCTGTTACCATACGCTCGGTCACGCATAGATAGCTAATGGTGTCGACAGTACGACCTATGCGATTTCCTTTACAATAAGGGGTGCATGGTAGTCGCACAACTGCCAGTACTCGTTACCGCCTTCGTACGACACCGTCACGTTTGCGTAACTCGGAACTCGTTTTCCCGCCCAACAAACCCGCGCCTCACCGCATTTGCACGGTTGTGTGGTCACATCATATATAAGGAAGAACTCACAAACCGCGCCCCGGCTCCCATCCATGCCAATATCTACTCAATCTCGAACGTTAACCACTATTGCCCCAGCCACCCGTTCGTCGCCTCCTCCTCCGATGGTGCGCCTGCTTTCACCGCCCTGTTGTCAATGCTGACTTCGTTGCAGCCTGCAGCCCTCTCAGTCGACAAGGATGACCCAGTCAGAAACATGCAGGTGGTCGGCAGCGACAGTACAATCGCTGTAGGGTTCGCCGCTGCTTCTTGTCCCACGGATGGACTTTCAAACGACGGTGCCTCGCATGGCCCGGCGACGGGCAACAAGTTTTCCAGTAACATCATGCCCGACGCCGGCGCTTCTCAACATATCTTGGGACTCTCGCAGTTTTTGGCCGAGGTGTCCCAGCCAGTCGCTTCTCACCTCGACGAGATGGGGCACTTCGTCTTGCTCAGCTCCGACAGGGAGGGCGTGGGCTGTCAGCCAGCCAACGCCGTGCTGAGCGGAAGCTCGCAGCAGACTGCCACCGTCGCCCCCCAGCGTCATGCGCCCGGCACAGCCGTCATTGACCCGGCTTCAACGATGAACACGGGAACCTTCGTCGTTGCTACGCCCGCCGGACAGGGTGATGCGTCGTCCTCCGCCGTCGACTCGGTCCCGCACGTCGTCAACGGGTCCAACACACTCCACCCTGACGTCGCTCGCCCTGCTACAACTCACGACGACCTGGGGCAGCTTGCTGCCCACATTACACGCGACGTGCACGTCGTCCGTGTGGCCGACGACGTCGGCGGTTCTGTCCCCGTGGCATCCATTCTCGGCGGCGGGTCCATTTCCGATGACGGTAATATCAATCCTCCCTTCGCAGCTCGCCCTTTCTTCCAAAGTACCGCATCTGCACCAGCTGTGGACGCTCCGCTTACGCGTGTCCTCACGACTGCGCCTCCCTCGTACAACCCGTTCATCGCTGCTCAACCTCTGCCCGACGTTACGCCGTCGCAAGATTACACGATCGCCGATGCGTTCCCGAGCGACACGGCCGGCCAAATTGGGACAACCGTCTTGATTGACCTCCCCGGCGATTTGACGTTCTGGCGGTGAAGACTACGTTCGTCGCCGGCGCTTCAGTACACCGACTGGCAAACTCGCATCGGACACGCGCGCCCACTTCTGACGCACCCTACACGCTGCGCCAGTCAGATTATCTAGGCCAAGCACATGTGCGGCCTGAATACGCCATCGTTTTACCGGTCCTATTGGTCTCGCTTTCACTCGCTCGGGGTCGGCGCCTGCTTCTCTCGGCGGAAGTGTTGACGTCTCCACCAGAGTCGACACAGGCGCCAGGTGTCTCTTGCCGTATAGGTCCTCGACTAGACGTGGACCTGTACCAGCGACACCGTGCACTGTCACCCGCTTTGCTCAACACCTTTGTCGACGTGTCGCTGGGTGATACCACTCGCTTTTCGTATGACTATATCTGGTTCGGGCATTCGATCTATGCTACGCTAAGTGTCCCTGGTGTCCTTGTACGTCTTTCTTCCCTGTGTTCCTTGACGTGAGCTGGGGCAGCCGTCTCAGCTCGTGACCTTCTGTCATTCGATGTGTCAACTGATGTAAAACCAACGCATGGTGTGATCTAGTGCTGTTTCCTCCCTTCTCTATGATCCTTAGGCTTCGAAGCATGTATGACCGGAGTACCGGGATTCGTGCAATATAGGTGTTTAGTAATACCGACCTCCTCGCAGACGAACAAGGAAGAAGACAGTCGTTCATCTAGTAATGACAATAATAAGTGCAGCGCTGTTCAATCCACAGGGAACTCCAAGTTCGTGTGCTGATCGAGAACGACAGCGCAGCTACCGCCTTCCATAGACCACAAGTAGGCGCGGTGTCGCAGCAAGTTCAAGCTGAATGCTACCGTGAACTCCATACGCAGTTATACAATCTTCAGCGTTGCCACTCGAGCGCCTACATACAAACTTTCGATACAACACCATGCTACATGTTTGGGTAATGACGAATGCGCGGGCGGCTGCCAGTGTTCAATACCATAGCACCGCTGGTCCATTAGGTCGTACAGGTCGTACAGGTGAATGCCAAGGAGAATATATACGGATTCCGCGGCGCAAAGATACTTCAAATGTTTTCCATGACGGTGCGAGCATCGGGCCGTACGCTCGGATCGGGATCCAGGCACTTCTCGCAGATGTCCCATACGCGCTCATCCAGGCCGCGTTTGACTGCGTCTGATTGAGGACCTGGATGAATAGGCCGTCCCAGTGCTGAGAACGCAGGAAATCTGCCGATCAGGCTCTCGAGGACGAGGGCGCCGTAGGCCCACATATCCATGGCACGGGTAGCAGGGCAGCGTGAGGTATGGGATCGCTCAGGCGGTATCGGCCCTTCAGGAGTGTTGTCCTCAGTTGGTGTGTCGATCACGGCGGGCATCCCCACGCCTGTGAGGACAGCTTTTGATTCTTCTGATATAAGAACGTTGTCCTGTATAAACGGGTGAGTAGTGTCACTTAGTCCGAGTCGGTCTCACTCGACGTACAGATGCAACCGCTCCATGCACAATTCCCAGCTTTTCGTGGATAAATGTTAGTCCCGAAAGAACGTCGAGCATCTATGCATATTCTCAGCAGGCTATAAAAGTGATGGGAAAGAGCCTTACAAGACTGAGACGATTAGCCTCCGGGTTTTTGGCGAGGTATTGTTTGAGGTTGCCATTTGTTACCCACGGCGAAACGAGAACCGGCGACGAATGGATTTCCGTCGTACCACACAACGGGAGGACGTTGGGATGGTGCATCTGCTGCAGCTTTGTGGCCGTCTGCTGTAGCGCCTACGAGTGCGTGAGACGACATACGTGATCGTAGACCTCTCCTTTGAGACGTACGTTCTTGTTGATCATTGCTGAAGCACGCAAGATTTTGACAGCCACGACCTGTCCATCGCTCCGGTACCCTCTGTATGTCGTGGAGTGCTTACCGACCGTTTCAGGCCCTTCAACAACGACATGAACTTTCTCTCCGGCGTCACTTGAATCCACGGTGATTCGGGAACCGACGATCGCGTCTACGGCGTGGCAAGGGGGGGCGTCAACGCTGCATGCACGCGGAGTATCGAACGCGTGTATGACTTCTGTGATTTGTGGACGCGCAATGGGCGAGATCTCCCAGCAGCGAAGACACATGTTCCAAATTGTGTCATCAAGTCCCCTGAGACTAGGCAGTGTTTCTGGCCCAGGACGATTGGGCTTCACCCCTGACGCAATTAAGCGTATCATGTCGGGGTTGCGCGCGAGCTCCTGAGGATCTATATCCGTATATGTCTGAACAACCGGTCAATATATTGCGCGTCGCAAGTCGAAGGGAGGAACCTCACATGGAATACTAGCCACGCAAATGCGTATACGTCCGTTGCCGTCGTCATGGGGAGCCTTTCATCCGGCCTTGCCTGCGATTCATCAGCCATTTGCCTTCTCATATTGCTCCGTACGGACCGGCGCTCGAGGGAGAGACGTGATCGGAATAGTTGACTTCGTCGGTATGAGTTGTACACGGCCACCCTGCGAGACCTGCACACTCGACTGTGCGGGCATTAGTAAATGCCTTCGAAAGGAGTGGCTCTCATACCAGCTTCACTGCTCCGTAAATAGTACGATCGACTTTATGATGAAGTGCAAGTAAAATAGCCACTTGTTGAAGCTACTAACAATCAGAAGGTATGCTACAGAGTGATTCGGAGCTTCACTTACGAGCACGCTCCTATCGGCAGTAGGATGTACTTCTAGGTATTCATTCAGAGGAAGAGAGCCTTCGGCTGCGCGGCAGTCATTGACCGGGTTGACGTTTGTATCGGTAGAGGGCGGTTCTGACATCGTGAGGAGGACAATGGCGAGGAGCAGCATGACGCTCTGAGCATATGTACAGTTTCGGACAAACCAAAGTTGCAGAGCGGTGCACGACACGTGCTACCGGCTTATGTCGCCGGGGTTTGATCGTTGGAGGTAGTTATTGACCTCATGCCCGTTGATCACCAGGTGGGGTAAGCGCGGTGTTCCTGTCTGTTATTGCCCCTCACCTCAACAGATCCGCGGAAATGTTCCACATGTTTCAAACAGCTGAAGGTACTTTCCCGAGCGCAGTCCCGCACAACAGCGGTTAACACGACATTTCCGGACACCTGTGATAAGTCCACATGACGGAGAGTATTCCGGTCTCTGCTCGGCGCGCAGTGTTACACATGCAAGCATGTGGTTGCGTGTGGAACTTACGCAGCACGGATGCTTGATATGAGTTGGCGGTCCGCAGATAAGGCTGGCGATTTTTCAACCAGAGACACAGAAGCGGTACTATAAAGAGTCCGACGCGCGATGTGACAGTACAAGAAGCACACAGAACCTGAAGCACAGCGTGATGCATCATGTGCATCGTCGCTATCATACGGGAGAAGAGATGCGCGCGCGCGGAACTCTAAGGAAGGGGCGGAAAATAGTTTCCCGAGCCGATCAGGGCAGAAGCGAGGAGCTATCGTCCCTTGATCTCAACATCTCGCGAAGACGGCCGGTCGCGGAGCACATCTACGTCGTCTCCCACCACAGAAGATCAGAACCTCCAAAGACCTGAGAAGTATAGGACGTGGAGAGTACGTGAGTACAGCATCCGGGAGAGCAGGAAAGATACCTGCATCGTGTACAGATCGCACTTGCGGCAGGTCGTTTGAGAAATGCCTTCGTTTGAAGGGGTCCTCAAACCCGAAGAGGACTTCTGGGTCGAATGGTTGCGGAGGCAGCCCGCCTATTGTGATCTGGTCACTGGGCTGCGTTATGGACCGAAGGGTGAGCGCCTGAGCATTCCACACGTTCCCAGGAGCCACGCACTAAGGAGACTGAGAGTTGCATCGGCGAATCCACAGTGTTGCGTGCAGGACGAGCGAAGGACCCATGCGGTACCTAATGAGCGCTATTCAGCACAACGAACTGAGTCGATCGCCAAGCGCCAGAAATACAATCGCGTTACAGAATGGGCATGGTCTAAGAGACATCATGAGTATGATTGTGTGAGATTGGCAACGCACGTACCTGGCGCGGGCTTCATCCCGTTCGCGAGTGCGTTCGTCGACCAGGAACTTCAGCTCGCCGAGTTGCTTCATCAGCTCCTCCCTCTCATGCCGCCAGTGAGCTGGCATTGCAGGTGCCGTGCGATCTTTGCGCTTCGATGTGACACACTGGTGCACGTTTCAGCGGGGGTATCGACTCATCCGACGGACAGACCTCTATTTGCCGCTGCTCGCATCGTTCGCAGACGCCATCGACGTCCTCGCGTTTGCAACCAACCTTTCTGCGATCTGCTAAGTCTCCAGCGTCAGCTATTACGCAAACGGACGACGTACGCCTCGCGGCAGGCGCGACACGCCTTATTCACTGTCGGTTCGTGCTTTCGGGACATTGGTCGGCGAAAAAGGCTGGGCAAAGAACGTGATAAACAATGGGCACTTTGCAAGTTGTAAGCTTCCAGTTCCGCCCGGACACTCAAAGGGTAGCTTTGCTAGTTGAGACATGTGCGATGCACTACTGAGGTCAGACGATGGAGCAGCGCGAAGCGGAAGAGAGGCCCAGATCGGACAATCAATGGGCAGCACTGTAGCAAACATCGGTGTGTGTGGTCTCATTACTAAGGGGAATGCAAGCGATGACAGTGCGAGTGCTAGGTGTACATTGTTTTTTGAAGGTTGCGCGAGTCGAGGGTGGGAATAATTGGGAAATACTTCAAACCAGATCGGAAATGGGAACGCGCGCGACGACTTCTAACCCGAGCACATGAGGCACGCCTCCTTGTTCTCAATTGAGCACATCAGCTGCGCCTCCTCGAGTTCGCGCTCCTGCTGCCTACGCAGCGCAGCAGCGAACTCGGGGTCTTCAGCAGCAGCCTTCGCTGCGCGCTCGGACACCGGAACCGGCGGCGCATCGCCGTTGACTGGGCGAGGGGAAGGAGTTTCGACGGGACCAGGGCTCGGGCTTGGCGTTATGAGCGTCGCTGGCGCAACAGGTGGCGCCGGCGCCGACGCTGCAGCACGGTTGGCGGCGGCCTCCTTGAGCACCGAGGCGTCGACGGTGAACTGGATAGCCTGCGCCGCCGGGCGCGTACGGAGGTAGTACATGCCCGTCTTGAGGCCCTTCTTCCATCCATAGAAGTGCATGCTCGTCTACAAAATGTCAGCGTTATTATTCTGTTCACGCATGTGAAGAGACGACGACGTACGAGCTGACCGATCGTCGGGCTCTGCAGATGCACATTCAAGCTCTGGCTCTGGCAGATGAACGCGCCACGGTCCGCGGCGAGGTCGAGGACCTTCTTCTGCGAGATCTCCCACACGGTCTTGTAGATCGCCTTCACGTCGTCCGGGATGCCGGGGATGTTCTGCACCGAACCGCCGTTCGCGATGAGCATGTTCTTCATGTGGTCGTTCCACAGCCCGAGCGCAACGAGCTCCTTGAGCAGCCATGGGCATACCACCTGGAACTCGCCTGCCAGGACACGGCGCGTGTAGATGTTCCTGCGTGGCACGTAAGTGTGTCAGCAAGGCTATATCAGCGTGGACAGGCTAAGGAAGGACGTACGAGGTGTAAGGCTCGAAGCATTCGTTGAAGCCCAAGATCTGGCTCGTGCCCGCCGTAGGCATAGGAGCGAGGAGCAACGAGTTCCTCAACCCCGTACGCGCAATGCGCTCCTTCAGCGTCGCCCAATCCCAAAGGTCCGTCGGCGTGACGCCCCACAGATCAAACTGCAGCTGTCCCTTACTCGCCGGACTGCCCTCCCAAGTCTCATACGGCCCATCCTTCTCCGCCATCTCGCTACTCGCCTCCAAAGCAGCGTGATAAATCGTCTCGAAGATCTGCTTGTTCAACTGCCTCGCTTCAGGCCCGTCGAACGGCATACGCAATATCATGAACGCGTCCGCGAGGCCTTGCACGCCGACGCCGATGGGCCGGTGACGCATGTTGGAACGACGAGCTTCGGGGACAGGGTAGAAGTTCACGTCGATGATGCGGTTCAGGTTAAACGCTACGATCTTGGCGACATCGTGCAGCTTTTGGAAGTCGTATTGGCCCTTGACGATGAAGGATGGCAGCGCGATGGAGGCGAGGTTGCATACGGCCGTCTCGTCTGGTGCAGAGTACTCGACGATTTCGGTGCAGAGGTTGGAGGACTTGATCGTGCCGAGGTGCTGTTGGTTCGACTTGCCTGTAAATGGTGATATAGTCAGAACGAGTGACGTGGAGAAAGGGTGGACGCACTGTTGCAAGCATCCTTGTAAAGCATGAAGGGACCGCCGGTCTCAATCTGCGCCTCGAGGATGGCGTACCACAGCTTCTGCGCCGGGATAGTCTTACGCGCGCGGCCCTCCTTCTCGTAACGCTCGTACAGCGCCTCGAACTCGGCAGAGTGTACCTCGTGGAGGCCTGGTGCCTCGTTCGGGCAGAACAACGACCATTCGCCGTTCGCCTCCACGCGCTTCATGCTAAAACCCACTCGTCAGCATCGAACATCGGGCGCAAGTATGGAGAAGCATGACATACAAGAGGTCGGGGATCCAAAGCGCGTAGAAAAGGTCGCGTGCGCGCACTTCCTCCTTGCCGTGGTTCTTGCGCAGGTCGAGGAAGTCGAACACGTCCGCATGCCACGGCTCAAGATAAATCGCAAACGCGCCGGGACGCTTGTTCCCGCCCTGGTCGACATAGCGTGCCGTCGAGTCGAACGCGCGAAGCATAGGCACAAGACCGTTGGAGACACCGTTCGTTCCAGCAATGTACGAGCCTTTCGCCCGAATATTGTGGATGTGAAGACCGATACCGCCCGCGGACTTGGAGATCATAGCGCACTCCTTGAGCGTGTCGTAGATGCCCTCGATACTGTCATCCTTCATCGCAACGAGGAAGCAGCTCGAAAGTTGTGGCCGCGGCGTGCCGGCGGCGAACAGAGTCGGGCTCGCATGCGTGAAGTACCGCTCGCTCATGAGGTGGTACGTCTGGAGGACGTGCTCGATATCCGCGCCGTGGATACCCACAGCAACGCGCATGAGCATGTGCTGCGGGCGCTCTGCGACGCGGCCGTTCAGGCGGAGGAGGTAAGAGCGCTCGAGCGTCTTGAAGCCGAAGTACTGGTAGTTGAAGTCGCGGTCGTATATGATAGACGAGTCGAGCAGCTCCGCGTTCTCCTTGACAGTCTGGTAGATGTCCTCACTGATCAGACCCGCGGGCTTGCCGTTCTTCGGGTTGACTACAGGCTCGTCAGTGCACGCGCAGCGCCAAACGACGCGCCACACGAACCATAGGAGTACAAATCCTCAATGACCTGGGAGAAGTTCTTCTTGGTCTCCTTGTGCAGGTTGGAGATCGCAATACGGGCGGCGAGGATGGCGTAGTCCGGGTGTTTGGTCGTGAGGTACGCTGCTGTCTCGGCGGCAAGGTTCTGCAATGAACGAGGATTAGTCAGACGCGCGTGTGACAGGCTAATAGCGCGCACGTCGAGCTCGACGGTGGTCACGCCCTGGTACACGCCAGAAATGACTTTCTTCGTGATCCTGCGCGACGGGAGATGAGTCAATCACGGATGGGCCGAACGTGGAGCACCAACTCTATCGGGTCGACGTGGTCCATGTCGAGACCATAGCACAGCTAAGCGAGCAGCGGGTTTAGGACCAGGTCACCAGGCTGGACGGCTGGCGCGCACCTTGGCTATGCGGGCAGTGATCTGGATGCCCTAGTCAGCATCGGTGAAAAAAAGAGACCAGATCCCACATACCTTGTCAAACTGGACGCGCTCTTTCTGTAAGTGTAGTTAGTACCTCGTAGACTGGCGTGTTACATTCGACTTGCCCGTCTGTGAACTAGATTAGTAAGAGCGCGATGAGCTCGATAATTTCGACTTACCCATCTGTGATAGGGAATAACAGAGCGCGTAGTTGATGAGTATGAGCTATATGAGCGAGAAGCTAAGCGCGCGACGCACCGCGTTTGAAGACGAACGAGGACATTGTGGCGGATCGGGAGCAAGACGCGGTTGGGCGGAGCTCCAACGTCGCGACGCGCTTTATGGCGGAGCTCAAACCTGATCCTCGGCTGCAACTCGGGTGCAACAAGATTGAAGAAGAAGGTTCGTCCCAAGCACGGATGAATTATACACAGCGGACGTAAGGCTATTCTGATCCGTTATCCACTTAATACAGAAAGCAAGTGTGCTCGTATGAAGCCTACTGCCTAGGTTCTT
This sequence comes from Exidia glandulosa HHB12029, assembly GCA_001632375.1. Classification (NCBI taxonomy): domain Eukaryota; kingdom Fungi; phylum Basidiomycota; class Agaricomycetes; order Auriculariales; family Exidiaceae; genus Exidia; species Exidia glandulosa. Next base: position 122,042 of record KV426020.1, read on the forward strand.
CTAGATCCTTACGATGTCACTGGCGAGGCATACAGACGTTACAGTACACAAGCTCTCGCAGGCATCACAGTGAAAAGTAATGTTGCGGTAAACAGAATGCGAAGGTGCCAGAGTCTGATAGGGCAGAGGTCCCGTATGCTCACACCCTTTGTCGTTCAGATGGCATAAGGGCCATACTGCTGCAGGCGAAAAGACTACAGGAGTAAGTGTCTTGAATGAGAATTTCAATCATTGGACGTACCGGAGAATGCTCTCGAACGGCTTGGGACACTCCAGTCATCCACCGCTGGTAAAGACAAGTGTAGCACTACTGCGCTCATGATGACGGCAAGAGTACGCATGTTCGAGAGAGTTGCTGCCCGAGGTCGGGTAGTACAGTTACTGTCACCGACGCGCGCTTCGTTGGTTGTGTGGCTGTACACTGTAGTTAAACAGCCTAGCGACCAAACGCGGTTTTCTTGCACCATACCTTGAGCTCTCCCACTTAGATGAGCATATTCTCCTCGCACTACCGCTCACTACAGTTGAGATGACGTTGTCCTTCCTGTCCTGGATGTCGCGAGCTGACACCTGTCGATCCGAGTCCCACTGACGCGACACGATGTCGCCGTCGAGCGCCTCTTCAACACGTTTGCGCAGGGACGGATGCTTCGGCATAATGTCAACTAAATGCCCAACAACCCCCTTTGCTGCGAAATGTCAGGCAGCACGGTATGCGCGCACGCAACGCAACTGACTGTCCAGCGTTTCTCGCTCCACAACCACCTTCAGTGCGTCTGCAAATGACCAAGAAGCGCCCCGAGGTTGCTCCTGGGACCATACCTTCAGTTTGTGAGATCTCGAAGGATACGGGGAGAAGCCCACCTCAATTCCACTGCGACTGGCCACGACGTCCCAATTTCCAACGGCGACGTCGACGTCTAGATTTGCGCGCAACACTTCGGATAGAGCCTGGTCGAGAAGGTCTTCATGCTCGGCCAGGAGACCTGAGCCGTCCTGATTCTCGCTGCTGGACTCATCTGCTTCGACCAAAGACGACGCTGGCGACGATGCGGTGGTTTCGTGAGCCGAACCTGCGGTCGAGTTGGAGCTCGATCCCTTCTCGCTCGAGGCGGACGATGGAGACTAGAGTTGATATCTTAGGTATAGTACTATTTTGTATAGCTGAAGTACGGACCTGATCAGGACGAGGCTTGTTCCCAGTGAAACCAGCCAATGCGATTCGTATGCTGCGCCTCAAAGTGCCAAATCGACGTTTGACTGCTACGACGCGGAGAATGATACTCCGGTCAGCTTCTGGGGAGTCGTCCCATTGGTCTGGTCCTCGAGTGAATGTCCACGGTCGCTTATCGGCATTCGTGATATTCTGTTCCAGTGCTGGTCGTAAGCGGTAGGGGATGGAAAGCTGCAGAATGCGGCTGTGCATACCATGCCAACGCCCGTGCCGCACACCTCCGCATGCCCTTGGACAGATGTCGAATGAGAGTAATCAATACCGCCCCACCATGACACCACCCGCGCTGTAGCATGGACAATGACGACTGAGCGCATGGGATATCCGCGAAAGTGACGAAGTATCGTGTCCTCGTGCTCGACGAGGTAGTCCTCGAAGATCCGCGTTTGCGGATACCAGTCCATTCTGCGCTGAGGTCCACAGAAGGCCAGGAACGCAATCGTTCTGTCGTTCATCGCGACGCTGGCTGCGGTATCGATTTTGAGAAATCTGACATGGGAAATTGGCTCAGTTATTGGATTGATTCTGCCACTGCCAGGACGTACAGGAGGGTTGGGAGTGGCGGGGCCTGCAGGTTTGCATCGACGCGGACGATGTAAGATTGCGAGGATTGGATAATGTCGTTATGGTTGGGTATCTCGTCGACTCGGACATCGTGATCGCTGGGCGTAGGCAGTGCAGGAATGCGCAATGCCGCAGGTGGATCGAAGACGTTATAGAGCTGAAAACGGAAGCGAGTAAGTGCCGGAGTAAGTACCATTAGGCCGTAAAGTGGCGATGGAACGTACAACTTGAAACCTTCCACCGTCGAAGTACCCGCAGTCGCCAATCACACCGCCATCGCGACGCACTAGAGACGGATGCCAGAGTACATGCCCGCCCGCTGCGATTTGAAGTGCGAGAGAATAGTTGACCGCATTAGAGTCCAGGACATTCGGGTCGTTCAGCATGGGCAAAGCCATGCTATCGTGGATTGAACAGTCGCAGGACAGCCTTAAAAGTTACCCAGCACACCCTGCACGAAGATGGGCAGTGTGGCATCGCCTTGTCCGCAAAATGCCAGACTGTTGTTGGAGCCACGCCATGGGAATGACAGGAGCCGCTCTGAGGGTGTGAGGGTAACGCCAATATGAACCCCAAGGATGATCACATCGATAGTTCCACGAGCGAGCATAAGAGCAGAGTGCACGGCGGGATGCGCGCACGACAATATGGATCGTGAATCTCAGCAGTCGACGCATATCTATGCGGAAGCGAAGCTTGTTGTTGTTACGCGCCGAGCAGATGAAACACTGCGAGAATTTATCAGCACAGCAAGGGATGTGCACACATATACGGAAAAGACGCACCGTACGGCATGAATTCTAAGACCGCAGACGGGATTTCACACGTCACCTAATCCGCTTTGGTCCGCCTCAAGCACAATGTCGCGACGCCACCCGTAGGCAACTGTCCTTTAGAGGTTCAACAGGAAACAAGACCGTTGTACACTCCCCAGATCTATCGCCGCTTCTTCTCGCCAGAATCCGGAAGGTGCGGAAGAGTGATTTCTAAGTGATCAGTGGCGAAGTCCGCGCCCATGTCATTCCTACTGTAGACTTGAAGCGGAAGCCTGAGCGGGAGGGAGCGTAACGCAGGTGTCGATGGAACGATGGATGCCAACTGCAGTTTCTGGAACAGGCCGCGAAGAGAGGAGGGAGCGGCAAGCGTTCATTCGTCCCTGCATAATGCGGCGTTGTTGAGATATCGATAGACGAAGAAGGCGGCGAGGAGCAGATGCATGTCGAGTCAGTTACTTGGTCCTAAATCGCAGGTATCAACCGCGCAGCATGGAATTGGAATAGGAGTACGGCAAGTTTCTTTTCCCAGAAGCTGTCAAAGAGACAGGGGGGCGTGGGCATCGAGCCGGCTCCGACAAACTTGTCAAGGCGCTCTCGGCGATAAGCCACGTCACCCAGGAGTCCGGCCGGAACTTTCCACCTCTTGACCTCACCTGCTGCCCGTGCTCGAGCAACCTTGTCCGCTACAACCCCTGCAACGCACCGCTACCGTTCAATTTGCCACTTGCGCGACATGCTGGCACTTGGCATGATGACTGCAGGTCAGCTGCAGGCGCCAACGGATTGAATCCGCCAGATCGCATTAAAATCCTTCAACACAGCTTCGACATTCGACTGGCTTCTTTCTGCCTGATTTCGCGCCGCGCGTCGAGGGCGCGCAGTACGGAGCAATACTGTATTAAATCGGGCTGCTCCAATAGTGTCGTAGCTTCTCGCGCTCAGGATCCGCATCTATTCCTTCAGGGTAACAGCTCTTCAATGTACGACAGGCCCGGGTATGTATGTTCATTTCGACACGTTCTCCCTCAGCCGCTGCGTCCTTCTTTGATGTCACGCCCGGCTCAATTTTGCCCCGCGCTCTCGCCCTGAGGGCCGCAATAGACAGCCTTATCAGTTTGCGTCACCACCCGCTGCGTGGGAGGGAAGTGTTCGAAGGAAGTAGTGGGCGCCGATACTTTTCCGCCCGAGGTGAGTCTATACGCGGATTTACAGCGACGGACATACAGCTGCCGGTCGCGTACTTATCGCAGTGTTCCCTCTTCGCCGGGCACTCCCCACGCCGCATCTCTGGGATCCGTCGCTTTGCACGCAAGCAAATAGAATGGTACGCTTGGAACAGTCTCTTCGGCCGAGACTCTCTGACGATGCTGAGCAGGCTGACGACCCTCCTCGACATGACGGTACGCTCTCACCTTGAGACAGTGCGAAACGTACTTGATTGAGCTCCAGCTGCGACAGCCAATTTGCAGTGGCGAGCGAGCGATATCGACGCAGAGTTCAACCACAAGCATCCACCAGACGAGTTCGGCAACGAGATGGGTCCAGAGGCGCGCTTCTGGAAGGTGCATCGCAAAGAGGCGACGACGCACGACAAGATGCTACTTCACGGATGGCACAAGACGCTCGACATTCTCCTCCTCTTCGTGAGCATGCTTGCTTAGACGCGTCACAGACTCATGTCCTGAGACGAACGTCGTGTTACAGGCCGCGCTGTTCTCAGCCGTGGTGACGGCATTCATCGTCGATACGTACAAGCTGCTGCGACCACTAGACGCTAGCGGTAACGTCGCAGACCCTGAGGTTCTCAGGCGCGCAACCTCTTCTCCACGCGGCGGCCCGCTATCCTCGGACCTCGGCATATCCTTAGGACGCGCACGTTGGCTGAACGGCGTCTGGTTCACCAGTCTCATCTTCGCAGTCACCTCTGCCTTTTTGGCTATCCTGGTCAAACAGTGGCTCGACGCATACAGTGCCCGAACGTCAGCGCCTGTCTCCTGCGCGCAGGACTGGAGCCGGCGTCGGACGTACTACTCCAATGGGTTAATCGCCTGGAGGATGTCAACCTTCATATCGGTATTGCCGCTCTTTCTGCACGCGTCGCTGTTCCTATTTCTCGCCGGTCTAGTACTTCTCCTTTGGGACCTGGACGCGTTTCTCAGCATATGGGTCTTTTTTCTCACAGCCATCGTACTCACATTTTACGTCGCTTCGACTCTCATGCCGGTGTTTCGCAGGGATTGTCCCTCTGCGACGCCCCTGACGGGTCCCAGTCGTAAACTTATACAGTTCATCTCTACATCGCTCATCATGGCATTATGCTTCGCCTTCGGCGAGTCGAACTCGAGCCAGGACAGCGAAGATCTTCCCTTCGCGCAGAAGAGGACCCCTTCCACTTCACGGGTTCCCAGGCTCCACCCTCGCCTTGAACCTTTGTTCACTCAGCTCTCTTGCGCTCGACTTCTACTTCGACGACGTGTTTCTTTCTTGGCGCACAAATGGCGAGCGCGTGTGCGTGAAATGCTGAACGCACAGGCACCCTTTGATCCTGCGACGGCGAACGTCTTAGACGCTCACGCTCTGCGCTGGGTCATGAAGACCAGTCCATCATCGCACGTCGTTTCGGTCGCCTTACAAGCAGTCGGCGCATTACCGCCTTGGTCATCGGTGTTATCGCATTTGCGGACGTCCGAGCTTCGCTCATTAATTGAGCAATGCCTACGGTCGCTCTATACTCAGCGCTTGACATCTCACGAGCGCCACTATGATTGCACTCCAGACGACGTTGGACGTGACTTGCGTGCCTTACTCTGTCTGTATGGCGCGGACGGCACGACTATGCTCTCAGACTGCGCCCCGCTTTTACTCCAGACATTCGAGCAATGCCGCGAAGCGGACATTCGCTTCCTCCTCAGCGCCGTAAGCGCTGCTAAATATCCACTAGGCTCGGCATGGTTTACGTCTGGGCTGAAGGAGACAGAATTGGAGGAAGTGCATCCGTTCCAGGCAACATCTGCTTTCCAAGTGCTCCACATTGGTCTCCCAGTCCTGTGTCGTCTGAGACTTCTCGAAGCCTTGGTACTACGCGACAAGTTACCCGACAAAGACGCAATACACGTTCTACAGACATTTCGAGTTCACCTTCACCGCGATGTCTGTTCCTGGGCTGTGTACCACACCGCCGACGACTGTAGTCTTCAATGCGGAGTCGAGCTTCTCAGTGATCTTTGCTTCTCACGCACCGATTTGGAACTCACTGACGACGACATTCTACTCGCGATGAGGATTTTGCGGCGCTTACTTCGTCGCATTAATCCTCAGCAGATGGCTCCCATACAACATTCGCGATTCATCGCTCTTCTTGCATCTGTGGATTCGGAAATCCACGAGACGGCTGATGACCTACAGGACGTGATGGTGTTCACCGTAGGACTCGCCAATGCTCTGAGATCCGTACCAGTGCAGATTAGATGGACGGAATCTTGGAGCCGGGCTCTCACGACGATTCTTCGAGCAAGTATGAATCTATCGGCTGAGGGAGGGCGCGACATCGCGTTACGCACTGTGACAGCCATCAGGTTCATGTTCGATCTTGACGCGCCTTTGCAACACTTCTGCGTGCATGATGGCGTGTCATTCGCTGCAGATCTATTGAATCCTCATACGGAGGATGCTCTTTCTTCCTGGGATATGCTCTGCGAGCTGTTACCAGACTCAATTGGAGATATCTCTGCCCTCGGGGAGTTGCTCGCCGCATCGCTTCACTGGGCGACCAGAAATGGACATCCAGTCCGGGCAATGTTGGACAGCTTCTTCAATTCCTCGGCGAGATTCCATGGCCTGTGGCTGAGTACACTACTCGCCCGTGGAAACGAGTCATTGCGCTCGAGTTCACTCATGCGGTATCTACATTTCGCACGGCAATGCACCTCCCTTCGCCCGAACTGGCTCCAAACCGTCGCTGTACCCGCAGCACTCGCTCTTGTGGAGCCCGAACATCATACGAGAATTGCGGGAATCGCTGAAGTAATTAAGCGGGGTATGAGTGATTCCGACTTCTCATCATGTAGTATTCAGACGTAGTGACACACAATCCGAATCTGGACTTTGACTGAACTCTATAATGACGGGTCTCGGTATACCATACATCACATGCAATTCGAATCCGGGACACCCGGCGGTTTGCATATCTTCAGAGCGGTGATGGTAAGATGGACCGTTTTGCGCACGAGAAGCGAACGGCTCCTCGTCTTAACGTTCATATGATACAGTAGGATAGATTGAAGACGGATAGCTCCCCATGGGGAACCTCGCCCCGCATGTCGTTGTGCGAAAGCTAAATAATGGATCTTTTTTGTTTTTGCAGGAAGATCAGGATAGATCGGGGATAAGCTTTACACCCGAGGTTCTCGGGCCGAAATGCGCAACCCTTTTTCACGAGCTTGGCACCGCATCATCTTTTCACCCAACCACGACGTCGCAACGTACAGTCGTCCGACCACGTCGCTGCCGCCCCGGCACACGACGTTAAACTGTGCTGTGAACGTTAGATGTGGACTGTGCGTCGATACTCCTCCTGCGCTCTCAAACGCGGCTGTCTGCTGCTCCCTTGTCGCACAACTCGGATGTCCTGCTCATGAAGCGTATTGCCCAGTGGGTTTAGAGGCTCGTAATGCCGAAGTACACAGCGAGCTGGGCAGCACACTCGCGACCTTGGATCGCCACTTCTATCCTCTTCACGGTCCCCACCTGTGAGCTCTGCGTGCGCGTTTGATACTTGGAAGCTGCACCATCTTCGGTCTCGCTTTCGACGCACGGGCAGCATATGCCACTCCTGAAGACCAGTATTACGTCCAGTACTCAGCAGTCCGTTGATCGTCGCTTCAATTCGCTCTGGGCTTTTTCTTTTTGGGTGACGGCTCTGTCCCTGCTCTATGGTCCTTACCTGATTCATAGATGTCACAATCGAGGAGCTGTAGCTTCCCTCAGTTCCGGCTGCAGTCTGGTGGAGTCGGCGTTCATCCAGATCACCTTCGACGCATATCTCTCTCCCCCCCTTCGCTTCACCCTAAAGCTCGTTTAGACGCGCGGTCTCGAGGGAAGGTCTGCCGGCACGAAACAGATGCACACCCATACCCCCGCGGACTCAGACATACTTCCGATAGTTCACGTCCGTTTCATATGGAAGATATCCGCGATATCTCACGAGTTGGTATACGGACGCATCACATATATTTGGCACAACTCCAGCAACGATTCATGTTTTTACTTTGCGGTGAGCCCTTACTGGAGAACTGTTCTCCAGCGGTTCTTATAAAGTCGGAAATTTGCCTGCCGACCTGGACCTGCGCCTTGTTTCTGTCTTCCATCGTCTCTGGGTCTCGATTATTTCTTTGGGCACGATGCCCAAGGATACAAGAGGGAAGACACCTGGAAACAAACGGCCGCGCGCAAAATTCTATCTTTCCTGTCAGAATTGCTACAAAAGGCCCGTGCAGAAGAACCGTTGCCGTGGCGGCGCCGGCTGACCTCCTTTTCCTCGTCCTTCAGCCGTCTCAAGTGCAGCAACTGTAACATCGAGAGGGCTGACCACCCCGACTACCTTGCGTCGCGCGGCTCATGCAAGTCGTGCAAAGACAAGAACGTCGAGGTACGCGTTTTTCTTTGGAGCTGCAAGGCAATGCTGAACAAAAACTTCGGGCTAATAATAGTGCGTACCGCGCGCGCGCAGGGTACCAGAATTCGAGAGGGACTGCGAAAAGGCGATCGAACTCTTGGACCACGCGTACGAGATCCTCAAGGACGCCGGACGTCACAAGTCGGACGAGAAGACGCGCGCAATACCAGACCTCGTCTCAAAGGCCAAAGGAATCTTAGAAGAACGCGCCCGCGCCCGAAAGGAGCAGCAAGAGTTCGCCGCCTTCCTTGTCGTTCCCATTGCACACTCGTTCCTGACGCCTTCCTTGCAGGGCCGAGTTCGGGACGCTTACACACTCCGTTGAAGCGATATTCCAAAGCGTCCGTCTTCCGCGGTCGCATCTGAACTGCACCTGACGCACGCCGCACAGAATGTGCCTGTCATCGACCAAGGCATCACTGGCAATAGCGTCACGCCCTCTGACACAGTTCAACATCGTGATCAGGCGATGGCTTCCAGTGCGCCTTCCGGCGCGTTTGACTCTTCTTGGGACAACGCACCTGGTCCGCTTCCCAACGCGATGCCACAGACCGAGGCTTGGTATCCTCAGCACCCCGAGGCGATCCCGTTGTCCGCCGTCTTCACGCTGCCTTCGGCGCTGTCAGGCAGTCATGCGGAACCCGGAGTCGTGTCCTCCGATATCTTTTCCGTTCTGCCTGGTTACCCGACCTTGACCAGCCTAGCCTCACCTCCAACACTCGTCCACGACGCCTCCAATGTCGTCGGCGGCGGCGACCCGTCGAGCAGCTCCGGATCCGCACCGCTGCCCGTTGTGAACCATATGGTACGAATACCAACGTCAATGTCACGTCTGCTGACGGAGTACTAGGACAATCTAACGTGGGATTCGTCGCAAGGCACTGCAGGTATGATTTTATAATAGAGCCGATCTTGTCGTTGACAATGCCTACGACTCGGGTAGAAGAGTATTCGGCTGATATTTGGATCTTCCTGGACCCCTTGGCGTTTGAAGACACCGGCCAGGACGTGGAAGGCGTCGATGGTAGTGCGTGTCTCTGAAGCATTGACCACGACTTTAACCTTTGCGCGTCGTGTCAGACCTTATGCATTTATACCTGTCTCGTCTCTACATATGACACCGGATCTCTCATGCAATACCTGCTCTTCATGTGTATCGACATAGCTCACTGTCTCACAATATCCATGTCACCGTATATGCTTACTCTCCGCGCCGTTTTCCCGCTCATCCTCTGGACGAAGGCAACAACACGAGCGGCAATGACCTCCTATCTCCGTACGCAGATCGGTTCCCATTTGCTGTCCCGGTTCCACCCGCTCGGTTGGTTTGCTCACTCTCCTTCTTGCTCCACACTTTGAACGTCGGGGGCTCGTATGCCGGTTACTGACGCAACTGCGGCATCACCGATGCCCAAGGCACACGAGCCGACCGTGAATAAGGCGTGCCAGCCGTGCAGAACTGCGTACGTGGCATCCGATCGTGAGCTCAGAGGCTGAGTCAAAGCATTTCCAGCAAGGTTGCTTGTAAACGCGGGAGCGTCGATTCCGTCTGCCAACGATGCGAGGCGCAGGGGCTTGAGGTCAGCAACGCAGCTTGCTCTGATGCATCGTCCAGTGACCTCGGACAGTGTGTCGGCTCAACGCAAGGACCGTGTTGTCACGGCGACGCTGGCGCAGTGGCAACAGGAAAGACAAAGGCTGAACGATGCAATCGCAGTCCTCAACGCGAAATATGAAGAGACCAGACGCGAACGCGACCAGGCGCTCGACCTTCTTCGACGCTGCGGCATCGACGAATCCTCATGGTCACATGCAGAGGCTAACGTGTATGTTCTGAAGTTCTTCTCA